>PVKC010014534.1:0-22092 GCA_004027635.1 Crocidura indochinensis | reverse complement strand
TTTAACGACTTTCACTCTTTTTATATCTTTATTTCCCTCAATTTAGGTTTTAAGATGCTGACATAATGTTAATTTTTAGGTGGACTTTCTTCACAGTGCTTCTCACCGATGATTAACTATTATAGAGTTACTCTTATACAATAACTCTGTATTATTCATGAAAATTCTCTTTCAGATCTACTCTACTCTGCCATAAAAATTTTTTTCTTTCAATTTGAAATGATTTATGTAAATAGTTGCTGGCTATTACATGTTAAAGCGCTTTTAGTTGATTCAGCTGAATTCTATTTTTGTTTGTTCTATTTTGGATCCTTTACAACAAATATTTTTTGGTATGAGTGAGCGTTATGGCCATATGTTTTGTGAAGTCCGTATGTGTATGTCCTGTTCAGTATCTGTCTGTTTTGCATATTTGACATGTAGTCCCCTTTTTCCTAATCTTTTCCTCCCCAATGTAGTAATCTTTATCCTTCCTTCTATCTTCCTAGTCCTTGACATTTAATTTTTAGGATCCCTTTCACATGTGCAACTCAACTCCTTCGCCTACAAAGACAAGCCTACTGATCTCATCTTGAGGAAGAAATCAATGACTGTTGGAGTTTTGTAGATCGTTTGTTGTAAACTTGTTGAAAATGAAGCCACCTGGAATTTGGGTCACAATGTAGCCCCAGAGAAATGATCATGGATAAGACCCACAATCTCTGGATCCCAGCTCAACTGTGCTACCTGAATCTTTGATTGTCCATCCACACGCACAGTGCTATTGTTGACCGAGAATGCAGACGCCCGACCAACTCATGATGGCTTCAACCCGATTCTCCAGACCCATCAAGTATCTCTTGCCAGTCTTTTCGGACTTCCAGACCCACATCTGTACAGATTGGTATTGGACTCTGTAGAAATTTCACCTTTCGTATTTTTCTTATAATTGTAATTATTTGAATTTATATTTGGTACTACAAATCATTTTGACTATTATAATTAATGTTTTTTCTATCCTATGAATTGATGTCATGTTGCATTAGGATTCATGCGTTCTCGAATTTAGGTTAGTGGGTTAGATATTGTTGTCTATAAGTTACTAAATGATATTTTTTTCTATTCTCAGGGTTTTTTGCGTGGGCGCATCATAGGCAAAATATTAGGATTATAGGAGGTGCCATCCATTTTGGATGGATCCTCAAGTTGTTTATTTACACAGGGAGGGTCTCTTCCTTAAACATTTTGTTTTGGTTTATGACTTAAGCTCTCATCTATAAATAATCTGATATATTAGAACATCAATTTTGGACATCTTATGGACTTCAGCTAGGATTAAGAACTTGGATTAAGTTCAGAAGACTATGGATCATCATTGCAGAGCGAGAGAGATAGCATGGAGGTAGGGCATTTGCCTTTCATGCAGAAGGTCATTGGTTTGAATCCCGGTATCTGCCAAGAGCGATTTCTGGACATGGAGCCAGGAATAACTCCTGAGCACTGCCAGGTGTGACTTCAAAACCAAGAACAACAACAACAACAACAACAAACAAATGGTGATTCCTCTCGCCTGCCACACTACCTTTCTGGAAGCTCTTCGAAGGACCTATGTATGCCATAGACATCTTATCAGGAGCTTGAAGTTAATTCCTTGATACATGTTTCTGGTTTTAGACACCCTGTGTTTAGGTTAGAAATCTTCCATACATTTTCCTGTGATTCGCCTATACAAACAGCAACTCTTTCATTGTTGCCTAGCGTTTTTCTTTAATTTTGTAGACAATTTTGTTTGTTTGTTTGTTTTTACTAAAAACAAAAAGGGGGAATTGTTGCATATGTAAACATTTCTAATCTTATCATGATTTGGAATGTATACACATTTCTGGACCTACCCTGATCCTACCCTGATCAGTGATAGGACCCTACTCTAGGGTGTGACCTGGCATTCTGCCCCTACCCTAGGGTGGTACCTGATTCTAGTGTATAAAACAGAGGTCTGTGTAAGGTTTGGGGCTTTTTGGGTTGGAACGGATGCTGAGTCATTAAACCTCCGTTCTTTCCACCGAATAAAGCTGATCTTTTGACAAGTCTGACTCTCCGTGAGCTGTTTACCTGCCAATTCACCTCAGAACCGCTGGTTACTGGGTGGTAGACGCGTTCTCCGAGCTGGAGGGGAGAGACCTCCTCCTCCCTACCTCCATTAGCGAACCTCTTCTGGGGACGGATTTCTTCATTTCCATTGCAGGAAGAATTCCAGGTACCCACTCCACATCCCACATCCCATCCTGTCCTCTTGAGCTTCAGCTGAGTTGAGTTGAAGTTAAACCCTTCCAACCTCCTCCATTTGTGTGACTACTCCCATGCTACTTTTGCTTGGTTCCCCACTCCCATGAAATAGTATCGGTTCAGCGAACCCCATTCTTAGAGAACACTTCCTAAAACGTCTGAAAATAAAAATCACATTGAGAGATTTTAAAAATGATAGCTTCACTGTCACACCCCACATCTACTAGAGCTCTCGCTCTCTGCAGAGAATCTTGGGTAAACTTGAATAAATTCTCCAGCTGGGAGGTAGCTCAGAGGCAGAGTATCTCTCACTTATCACCACCACAAACTGACTAAACTCTGGATAAACACTTGCCTTTATAGGAAACACCAGGCAGAATTCTTGCCAGCAATCTTGGTCATATTTCCTATAACTTTTGACACTATTTTCTTCCCAGTTCATTTGAACATCAAAACCATGTTAATATTCCTAAATCAAGGCTTTTTCTTTGTGCCTAGTAGAGATTTCCAAGACTCTCTTCTGAAAATGATATCTCACAGCCCTTCCCTAGAAGGAAAGGTTTGCAATAAAGTTTCATCCTCCCTGTCTGGGCTCACACTCCCCCCAAAATCCAGTCCCAACCTTGATCTGGGGCCCGGGCTACCTGCCTGCAGCATTCCCACTTACAAACTTATCTCTCACCAGGCTCTGTCCATTATTCTGAACCCAACTCTGTCAGCTCCAAGAGGCCACCCCTGATCACTCTAAGTCAAGAAGGGATTGTAGAGATATGAACGAACCCTAAACCCCAGTCCTTCAAGAGGCATTAAACCCTATAGTTTCTCCATGTAATAAAATTTCCTCATGTATATGTATATGACTGACAAATAATTATCAACATTTCTTGTGAGAAGATTTCCAGAAAAAGAAATAACTCTTAAATGAATCTGTCTGAGAAATCACTATGTCAATTCTTTTTTTTTTTTTTGTTTTTTGTTTTTTTGTTTTTGGGTCACACCTGGCAGCGCTCAGGAGTTACTCCTGACGCTATGTTCAGAAATTGCTCCTGGTAGGCTCGGGGGACCATATGGGATGCCGGAATTCGAACTGCTGTCCTTCTGCATGCAAGGCAAATGCCTTACCTACACGCTATCTCTCCGGCCCCAACTGTGTCAATTCTTGGTGAAAAGGTAAAGTCTACAGACTGAGAGGTGTGTGTGGGGGGGGTAGGGAATTATGCCTTTGTATTCTAAATAAAGCAGATTGAAACTACAATATTATTTCATTAGAGACCAAAATTCTAATTTCATTTCATTACCAGTCTAAAATAAATATCTCCGAAAAATTACTAAAAATGTTAAAAACTCTACTTCCCTTAGTGATAATTCAAAAGTAGGGGTTCTTTTGTTTTGTGGAGACTCTCCCAGCAGTGCTTATAGATTATTACTGACTTTACTCAGGGATCGCCCCTGACAGTGCCTACTATATGCAATGCCTGAGACTGAACCAAGGTCAACCAGGAGCAAGGCAGGCACTTTAACCCTTGAATATCACTTGGCTCCCACAAAACAGGGATACTTAAACAGAAGGTAGATGTTCAGGCCCTTGAGATTGGAAGAGTAAAGAATACATAGTTATTCCCACTAACATAAAACTGAAGATTATAACACTGCCTTCTATTATAAAACAAACTATATAGATTAAAAAGTACTTGTGACTTGTTTATGTATTCATAAATAAAAACAGAAGTATTCATATCAGAGAGTTTAAAGGAAGGAACTCTGGGAACCTTGGGGAAGGGAGGTGAGTACACTGGATGTGGTGTAATTATGTAAATGTATTATAATTCACAGTAGCTCAGTCACTAAACAACATTCTTTTGGGGCAGATAATCACTTGCCTGGCATGCAACTGATTCAGGTTTGATCCCCAACATACCATATGGTGTCTCGCCCTGCCAGGAATGATTCCTGACTTCAGAGCCAGCAGTAAGTCTGAGCTCAACTGGGTATGGTTACTAAACAAAAATAAAACAAAAAATCATATCTATACTTGTTATGTATTCCAAAAATTCTAATTTTTTGGAGCCATGGGTTAAATAAAAAGGTTCATGCATGCAAAGCATGAGCTCTGCCACTGAGCTACAGGCCAATACCCTGAGTAAAGTCAGTATGTTTTGATGTATAATAAGGTGTATTTCAACTTGTTGATTTCTTTTGTCATCTCACAGATTTTATCTTACATGCTTAAAAGCTTCATCCTGGAGCTGGAGCGATAGCACACGGTAAGGCTTGCACATGGTTCAATCCCCAGTATCCCATATGGTCCCCTGAGCCTGTCAGGAGCAATTTCTGAGAACAGAGCCATGAGTAATACCTGAGCACTGCTGGGTGTGGCCCAAATACAAACAAACAAAAAAAAAACCCACCTCATATGAGGATATGACAAAATGGTCATGCCCATCTAGGCTGCTCACCTTCCAGGATAGGGTGGGGTCCCAAGGAATAATACAGGGCTAAAGTGCTTGCCTCACACACACCTAGCCCCAGATTTACCCCCAGCACTGCCTATGTTCAGGTCAGAAATGACTCTGAGCACAGAACCATGAGGAGTCCCTAAGCACTATAGGGTGTGGGGTTGGGGGTGAGAGAGAGAGACAGAGCTGGAAGCATAATGCATAATCTGAGCTCTTTATGGGGCATGAAATGCATGAAGTCAAACTTGAAAACTTGAAAAGTTACTAAGATGTTTCCCTTTGGAGCAGCACTCTCACAATCTGAAAGTCTGGTGTCTCTAAACAGGACCTAGGCTTTTCTTTTTTTTTTTCTTTTCTTTTTTGGGCCACACCCGGTGACTCTCAGGGGTTACTCCTGGCTATGTGCTCAGAAACCATGATCCCAAGTTCCGAAGGTCTGTCTGAGACAATTGCATCAGAATGGGTCTTCTGGAAACATAACAAAAGACGGTATCCTAGGCTTCATCCTAGGATCAGAGCAAAGACCAAGACCGCCAACCGCAGAAGACAGATTAAAGTGACACCGAGGGAACAGAACTTCTAGAAACACAAAGGAAGACTTCATCATAAGTTCCACTCCTTGACCTGTGCAGATACTGAGATCTCTAGACACAGAGGTCTGATTTTATCACCTAGGATGGAGCAAAAGTCTTCCAAACACCACAAAAGCACCAAGGAGACCACATTGAATGCTGGGGATTGGACCTGGATCAGCTGTGTGTCAGGCCTGCTGCAATAATGCTCTGGCCCCAAATATACTTTATTTTTAACAAAGGAAATTTGTAGCTAGAGAGGGTATAAAAGTTAAAGTACTTACTTTGCACACAGTCAAGATCTGTCACTGCATATGGTTGGTTCCCTGAACACAGAGCTAGAAGAAAGCATTTAAGTACTACCAATGTGGCCTCCAAACAAAAGAAGCAAATTTCTGGGCCAGATTTGTGGCTCAAATGATAAGAGTACATGCCTTGTATATGGATATGTGAGTACCTGAATTTGATTCCTGACACCTCACTGCTCTCCAGGACTACTGAGTGTAGAGCTGGTGATCCCAGAGTATGGCTGTGTGACACCTCTGGAAGGGGAAGGGGAAAATCAGATTTCAATGGAAAAATCTAAGGAATTTTGTTTTTCCAGGCAACTCTGTAAATCATATTATTTTAGAATGCAAACTTTTCTCCCAAGTTTCCAAACTAATCAACATACTTTTTTGTGCACAGCTCAGTCTTTTAATGTCTGCAGCATTTGAGCACATTTCCTTTTGTATTATTATTTGTGCTGTCCCTCCTTCTCTCCCTCCCTCCTTCCCTTCCTTTCTTCATTCCTTCCTCTTTTCTTTCTTTCCTCTATCCCTTTATCCGTCCACCTCTTATTTTCACTTCCTACTCAATGTCCCTTTATTTCAGTATATTTTATTGGGGCGAGGCTGGGGTCACACTCAGTGGTGCTTACGAATGACCCTTGGAGATGCACAGGGGACCACAAGCAGTGAGGTAAGAGCCTTAACCCATGTACTCTCTCTCTCTGACCCTTGGGTATTATTAACATTAAAATTTATAATTAATTAAATTAAAATATTTAAATGCCATTAACACGTATGCTTGGTTCATTTATTTCTCTTTTCCTCCCAAATATAAATATTTGTGGGTAGAAATATCTTTGGGGGCATAGTGATAATAGAACACTTGTTTTTTATGCCATTAACCCAGATTTGCTTCCCAGCACCATGTATTGGTGGTATCTGGAGGGTGGTGAAGGACAGATAAAGAGAACAAATACAGCAGACAAAAATGTGTGTTCATTGGGGCCCGACAGGAACCTGCTTTGTGGGGATGAATGCTCAGATTTTAAATATAACTTTAAGAATTTTGTTTTTCTTGAGAATATGGTAAATCAATTTATTTAAAATGCAACCATCTCTTCCTAATTTCTATATCTTACTAGGGATGCTTCCTCTCTACAGACATCCCTAAGTACACAAGGAGTGATCCCTATGCACAGAGCCAGGAGTAAGCCAATACAGTGTGACACCAAAACAAGCATAGATTAAAAAGAAAAAGAAATGCTAATAAGTCTGTCTCTGCGAGCCAGCTTTACCTACTGGGGGAGGGGGAACATGGACTTAGCAGAGGCCACTCCCAGCTTAGTGCTCCAGGGTTTGATTCCTGGAGTGTTAGAGGGAGCACGAGGTACTTGGGACTAAAGCCTTGGCTCCTACATAAAATGGCACACACTCAGGTCTGGTGAGCTATGTCAGATCTTCTCCACTTTCTTTCTTTTTTTTTTTTTTTTGCTTTTGGGCCACACACAGCTGTGCTCAGAAGTTACTCCTGGCTGTCTGCTCAGAAATAGCTCCTGGCAGGCATGGGGGACCATATGGGACACCAGGATTCGAACCAACCACCTTTGGCCCTGGGTCGGCTGCTTACAAGGCAAACACCGCTGTGCTATCTCTCCAGGTCCTCCATTTTTTAAAGCAAGGCAGTTTTTATAGACACTTATTTAGAAAGATGTGAGAAAAGTGCATGTTGAAGAGAGGGTGTTCTATTTCTCCAGAGTGGAAACAAGGAAACATAGTGGCAAATGAGTAAGATATGTGTTCAAAGGAGAACATGGGCTTGAAGAATGAGGCTGTACAAACATCTCTTTTGAATTCTATCCCTGATTTGATCTCATTTCAGTGTAGGATTTTTTGGTTTGTTCCTTTCATTTAATCCTATAGAGAAATTTATTCATTTTTTATTTTATATATTGTTGTGGTGGTTTGGGGATCACACCTGCTGGTGCTCAGATTTACTCCTGGCTTTTTGCTCAGGGATCTCTCCTGGGAGAGGCTATGGGATGCCAGGGATCAAATCCAGTTCAGCCACAGAAAAGGCAAACACTATTCTGCCTCTCTAGCCTCAGCTTGTTCATATTTTCTTCTGCTGGATGGTGTATTTTTTCTCTTTATTGACTATCTGTCCCTCCCACCCCTGGCAGAGCACCTGAGTCTCTTTGGAGCAAGGTACTTCCTTGGCCAGTTTCTTGTGGAAGTAGTCGAGCCTCCTCATATCCACTTCCAGTGGCTCCTTCTCCTCCTCAGCGCCTCTTATGAAACTCTGTAACCCGACCCTCCTATTCCAGTCCTTCCACAGCTGCTCCAAGTGTGTCTTCCCAGCCCCATGTCATTCTTCTGTCAACCTGGAAAATGTCAGGGATGTCATCAAGAGCCATAGGCAGGGTGTTTCTCCGTCACCCTGTTACAAGAAGCACTCCTGCTGTGGTGCTTCCAGGATGGTGTTGGGGGTGGTTTTTCCCACACTTGTCTCCTCAGCCAGTCTCTCACTTCCAAGTTGCCCCCATAGATTCCTCATTCTAAGATTGTTCAGCCTTCCCCACACTAACACAAAGGAGAGAAGAGAAGCGGGAGTGGGAGCAATAGAAGGCGCATCTTTCCTGATGCCAGTTCTGCAACACTCTTCCAGGTCTGTGACTTGAAGCCAAAGCTAACCTGTCAGACTTGTACAGTAGATCTTCATATGCCCTCACAGGACACAAATGAAAGCAGTCTCTGCCCATGAGATGATCTGTAACCAACCCTCTCTTTTCATAACCATCAACAGAGCTGCCCTTAGATTGGTGTTTACAAAATGGGGAGAAAGAAAGGACCACACCCAGCGTTCTCAAGGGCTTCTCTTGGCTCTTTGTTCAGGGGCACTCAGGAAACTATATGCCTGGCAACTGTTGGAACTGAAACTGCTACATTGCAACTCAAGCCACTTAATGACTATTCTATATTATTTCGCCGCTCCTTCCTCCCTGCAATTAAAACATTTTAATCCAACAATAATAATTTGTGCTCTTATGTGCATAGAAATATCAGATATTAAAAATGCATTACCTATGGCTTTTTTTGTCTCATTCCTTCCTCCCTGTGCTTATAAAGCTCTTACTATAAACATACATTTTATAATTTTAGGTATTTAACATTTTAGATTTAGTTTTTTGGGTTTGTTTTTGTTTTGGGGCCACACTCAGTGGTGCTCAGGGGTTATCCCTGGCTTTGCACTCAGGAATCACTCCTGGCGGTGCTTGGGGGACAATAAGGGATGCAAGCATGCAAGGGATTGAACCCAGGTCAGCTGTGTGCAAGGCAAGCAACCTACCCACCCAATGTACTATTGCTCTGGCCCAATAACATTTTATTTAATTTCAGGTTTTGGGGACCATACCTAGTGCTTCACAAGTACTGACTGGACCACATGGTACGAAGGTTCAAACAAGGGTCTTTGAGGTATCTCCCACGCATACTATGAACAGGCTGACATTAGCACCTGACACTCTCGAATCTTACCACAAATTACAACTCTACAACTCGGGTGTCTAACTGTTAAACATTTCCAATAAACGTCCAAGAATGTAAGACAGTGCGCTCATGGTATCTGCAAAATAACAATGTCCAGCAGGTGGCACAACCGCAAATTTAAAACAGAATTCTAAGATAATAACCCTTTCCATTTCAAGATGCAATGGGAAAAGTGTTTTTCAAGACCTGGCAACAGTCAAGATAGAGACTGGCTCCAGAAAGTTCAAGTCCATTCAGTAGAATTTGTTTGGGGATTAGAGAAATAGTACAAGGCTTGGTTAAGGCACTTGCCTCATCGTTTGGATCCCTTCAAATTTGGGCCACAGGTGATCCTTGAGCCAGGAGGAAACCCTGCACACCTCAGAGTGTGGCTCAAATGAACAAACCAAATAAGCAGCAAATAAATAAGCAAAACCAAGTACGAAAATAAGTTTGACCTTTGTAGCAGGGGCCTCTGAGGAGGGAACCTCCAGAGCAAAATAATTGGTGCAGATGACTGAAAACCGATCTGATTTGATATTGACAAGATGTCTTGAGTGAAGCTACATTTGGTCATCATGTAGTCCATCATTATCAAACACTTTTATTTTTGGGTCCCACCCGGGGCACTCGGGGGTTATTCCTGGCTGTGTGTTCAGATATCACTCCTGGCTTGGGGAACCCTATGGGACTCCGGGGATCAAATCCAGGTCTGTCCTGGATGGGCAGCACGGCAGGCAAATGCCCTACTGCTGTGCTATCGCTCCGGCCCCTATCAAGCACATTTGTATAGTTTTCTCTAAATAAACCTCAATATGAAATCAATAAAAGGGGACCCATTCCAACTGAAATAAGGACATTGGAGCCTTCTCGGTTTTTCCCTTGTCTCCCCGTCCCCTTGGCCAACCCTGCTTTATGGCCACATCATCCATCAAGACCAATACCATCCTTCTCTGTGGCGATCCCTGCATCCTGGGCATGGCGGGTGGAAGTCCACCCCCTTAAGGGATGTTTCGGACATCTCATTTCCTTCGCCACTGAGACCAGTCAACAGCCTCGAGTCTGAAATGGAAAAATACCATCCATCGCACCCCAAGTTCAAACACAAACCAACTCGCCACTTTTCTCAAGAAAGACATTCCAAGTGCTCGAACATGTCCAGCAGTTTACACAGCACTGGCCGTTGGCCGTTGGCCTGGCCGCGTGAGCTCACTCGTGGAGACAGACACGCGAGGGCGGGGAGTCCCTTGTCGTGGGCAGCCAGTGGGTTTAGGCCCTGGGGACCCCTCAACTCCCTCGTGTGGCTGCCGCCAACTGGTTGAGGGCTCGGGACCCCTCGACTCCCGCACAGCCTCCAAGAAGTACACACCTTGAGGAAACGTCCTCGGCTCGCTCGCTCAGTGACTCCAAGGGCCGCGCCAGAGGTTCTTCCCCTCTCGAGTGCCTCTCCTGCGATGTGCACCCCAACAGCGATGCCCACTGCTTGGGGTCAGGGGTCAGGACGTTCAGAGGCCTTCGGGGGAAGCCTCGCGCTCCAGAGCCAGGCAGAAACGACCCGTCTCCTCAGGAACCGCCCCGATGACTGCTGTGAGACCTGGGCTCGGCTCTCTTGGAGGTTCTGAGACGCATCCACCTCGTTCGCCATTTTGGGGACCCGCCTTAGCAGAGCTAGGCCTTCTTGGGGTTCCTTCCTGGCGCAGTCTCCTTGTGCAATGCCTCCAGACACAGGCACAGCTGCCGTTTTTGCTGGGACTGGCCCCAGGCTGGTGGACTACCCGGAATAATCTCTCGAGGGAGAAGATTAGCCTCTGACTAGTTTTAACACCTTATGCCACCTACGTGAACGAGGCTCTGGGACTCCTCAAGGGAACCGCCTCAGGGGTCACGGTGATGGCCATGCTCAACCACTGCAATTGCAGGCCATCATGTTGTTTCACGGGGCACTGGCTGATCGCTCAGGTCACTAGGGGTCCATTAAGAAGTTCGCTGTAGCCCTCCCAAGAATCTGTGACTTAGGTAACTGTTCTGCTGGTGGCGTTATTACAACACGTTATTAGAGGGCTTACAGCACTTGCCTTGCACTTGCCTTGCACCCAGCTGCACCACCTTGTCCCTAAAGCCCCACAAGGAGTGATCCTCGAGCACTGTCAGGTGTGGCCTAAAATCAAAAGGCGGGTGTGAGGGTTAACTTTTGATCTTCAGTCCAAGCTTTCACATTGTGTTCACTCCAACCTCATGAAATAGAAGAACTCCCACCCGGCCAAAATTTCAGAGGCACTTAAAATGCCAGGTTTAGAGATATTTCTGCTTGAGAATGATAATCCAAGGCAACTTTCGTTTTAGTATCTGTACAAACATGGGATTAATTTTCCAGTTCCAACTCCCCCACCCCCAGCTGAAAGTTCAACTTCAAGAAAACTTGAAGGCCCCTTCTTGCTCTAAAGTTATATGGCTTTGAGAGATTTCATTTAGCTAAGCAGATAAACACAAACCTACCATGCAAGGTTGTTGTTGTTGTTGTGTTTGAGAAACCAGATTTGTGGGTACTTGAGTCAGATGGGACATACTATCCAAACTCTCAAATTGTCTCTCTCCTCTGGTGCCTAATGTCCTCCCTCTGGTCAGCTACCTCAGCCAAGTCATGTCCAGGAAAGTAGGAAGAATTTCAACATTCAGTAAACTTGAATGACCTGGCTGATTCCTGCCCAATACTTTTTCACATGGGGAGAGAACTTGAGGTGGGAAAGTATTTCCAATGTTTGTCAAGTTCTCTCTTATTAGATTGCTCTTCATCTTTTTTGGTACGGATGAATTTGGGTCTATCTGCAGCATTTGAATGACCCCTGAGTGAGGCCAGGTGGCTCACATTTCATATAAATGGGCTTAAAACATGGTTACCTAAGTTAAAAGATGAAGTAAGTCTACAACAAAGAAGAGAGTAAATACACAGGCCAAGCAAAAATGGTTTGTGAAAACAACAGTAATTCACCCTTAGAACGAAGCCCTGCATAGCCAGAAAGCCTTGAGTCTTTCTATCTAATATAGTTTCTATCTCTTTGGCATAACATTCAACTGAATTAAATTTTTTCTCCCAATTTGGAAGACATGGATTGCTCCAGTTCTTTGGATGAGAACTGAAATTGCACAGTCATTAGTCTGATTAGATCAAAGCATCAGTGAGTAACAGGTTTTTAGTTTCTCTTCACATACAATGAATATCTGAACTGTATGCAAAGATTAAACAGGTGAGATGTCTAGCTTTAGAGACCTTCTCTTGTCATGCTGGTAGTGGAGGTGGATGTGCAGTAGCTTTGGACACAAATCGCATAAAAACAGACACTTTATATTTGTGTTGCTTCAATAATCATTACGTATTTAAAAATAGAGAAATAAAATTATTTTTGTTGAATACTATAGTTCTACTTTTTGTTTGTTTTGGTGGTCACTCCTGGCACAGCTCAGGACTTCTACACTGCAATTAGGGGTCACTCCAGAGACCATGCAGGGTACCAGGGATTTAAACTGGATTAGCCATATGCAAGGCAAGTGCCCTACCTGCTCTGCTCTACTCTCCCTCCCGAATGAAATGCAATTCTAACTTTTTGAGGTATACCTGACAGTGCTCAGGAATGTTCCTGAACACCTAGTGGTGCTCAGAGAGCAATATACGGTGCCAGAGGAAACCAAACTCTTGTGTGGTTGCCTGCAAAGCAAGTGCCATATTGCTTGGACCCTATTTAATTTGTTTGTTTGTTTTCTTTTTTTCAGTTAGTGAGCAAGAGCATCCCTGGCAATGTAACTTGTTCTTTGCATGTAGGAGATACATTAAGCTAGCTCTTCAGAGCAAAGCAAGGAGATTTAAAGAACAAATTCCAATCAAAAGTCATATATTCCTGGAGGGGACAGGTAGATAGTTCAAGTGGTAAGTTATATGCCTTATATGATTATCTACACCCTTGAGTTTGTTCCTGGTAATTTAGAGCACTGATTGAGTAGCCCTGGAATCCCCTGAGCACCAGTGGTCATGGCTCCACTGATCCCTGGAAACAATAAAACTGGCAGCTTAATCTGATCCTGGTAGGTAGTGAGCACCTATGCTGGAGCACCACAAGTCTCACAGGCTTAGTTCTGATGGGAATGACTAAAGCCCCTTAGTTCTACCAGGTGTGATTTTCATAGAAAGAAAACCATTTTATATGTACAACATAACCACGTGGTAACATGTATATGTATTTAGTACTCCTTTACTTTGGACATTTTGGTATTTAGAATAAGGAGAATAGAAGATAAACATGCATTGAACTCCTTTAAGAAACTTGCCATTCAAACTCTTCACATTTCATTGCAGAAATATTTCCAGAAATGCAGATTTCAGAGTCTGATCATGACTGGGCAATCTTGAACTTGAATACATGTGGATATTATAGAGTGAAGTATGATAAACTCAGGTCGAAGAAAATTAGTGAGCAACTTGACAAAGACCCTAAGGTAAGGATTTTTGGGGGGTTTTTCGGTCACATCTGGCAGTGCTCAGGGGTTACTCCTGGCTCCATGCTCAGAAATTGCTCCTGGCAGGCACGGGGGACCATATGGGGCACCGGGATTCGAACCAATGACCTTTTGCATGAAAGGCAAATGCCTTACCTCCATGCTATCTCCCGCCCCCCCCCTTTTTTGGTTTTGGTAAGGATTTTTTATTGCATTTAACAAGATATCATAAACATTATGCTCTCTCACCTTGTTATGAATGGCGAAGCATTCATAAGCTTGTTTGCTGGCATTTTGGTTTTTCCCCTTATTCATGGAAAGAGATGATTTGGTTAATAATATTGTAATATTTTTAATACTACTCTTGTCTATTCATCACAATTTTACCTTTCTAGATAAAAATCATGCCATCAAAGCAATAGTACAATGAGTAGAGCACTTACTTTTCAGACAGCAGCCTTGTTCTTGATCCCGGTACAATATATGGCCCTCTAACCCCACCTAGAGTGATCCCAGATCACTGCTAGGTGAGGCCCACCCCTACCCCCAAATTTGTCTTTTGGGAGTTCTTCCTGGTGTAATACTGTTCAAAACTCAGGCAATCATTTGAGGCTTTGTTTGCAAGGCTTGGTATTGAGGGTTCAAAAGCTAGTATGGGGTTAAGGGACTTTCTTGCAGGTGACTGATTTTATCCTTAGTACCATAGAGTTCCATCAAGCAGCACCACACCCTTGGACCCTCACACTGGTCATCTGGCTTCCTGAGTACCCCTTAAGAAATCCCCTTCTACCAGAAACAAAATACTAGGGTGTTTGTAGCTCCACCCTGGAGTACCTGAAACCCGCCCATTTATGGGCGGGGTCTTGGGAACCGGAGATAACCTGTAACTTTACCTGTAGACCCTGCCCATTTCCTGGGAGGGGTCTTGGAAAGGTACTTAGGGTTCTGACCCAGAGGAGAGGATCTCTTTTTGTCTTTGGCTTTTGCTTGGTTGGATCTTTACCAGTTTGAAGGTCAGAGGAAACATGACTGAGAGAAGTTAAGATGCAGGGCTAGTTAAGAATAACTGAATGCGGGGCCTGGGAGATGAATCAGGAAAGACAAGTCCAATCAAAGACATTTGATGAATCAGGAAAGACGAGTCCAATCAAAGACATTTGATGAATCAGGAAAGTCGAGTTGCAACTTGATACAGGACATAGCACTACAACAGTTAATAATGCATTCCTCAGTTCGATATCAGGAGGCTCGCAACTGAGATGAGATTCCTACAAATAAAATGCTAAGAACTAGGAAGAACAGAGGAATTGTGAGAAATAAAGCCAAAAAAAAATTTTTTTTTGTGGTTTTTGGGTCACACCCGGCAGTGCTCAGGGGTTACTCCTGGCTCCATGCTCAGAAATCGCTCCTGGCAGGCACGGGGGACCATATGGGGCACCGGGATTTGAACCGATGACCTTTTGCATGAAAGGCAAACGCCTTACCTCCATGCTATCTCCCAGCCCCCCCCCCAAATTTTTTTAACTGAATCAAAAAAAAGAAAAAACTTGAAATACAATAATGAAAAGACTGTTTAGATGAATATTTGACAATAACAAAAAATTACAGTAACAAAAAATTTTTAAATCAAAGTCGAGTAAATCTAGTTAATCAAGAATTTTATGCACAGCATGACCATAAATCCATAATGCAAATATGTAGCAATAAATATATTATAATCAGTCATCAATAATGAGCACTATGAACAGAGTCCACCCAAAAACATGGTCATATCAAAACTATGAATATACCTTCACCTCAAAATCCATGTTAAAAACAATAAAACACTGATGTTACAATGAAAAGTCAAAAGTTGCCTAATGAATACACAATCATAAAGCAACATACACATGATTAAGAATCTTTCTTTCATATAAGTCCTAAGTAACATCAATATATTGCAAAAGTTTCCAATCAATAATGACCCAAAACAATACTGAAATTAAGGCATAAATACATCATAAAAACAACCCCAATGGGGATTCATCGTATTCATTCCTATTAAGCAATCATAACTAAAAAATGACCAATAAAACATCAATGATAATCGACAAATAAAGGAAATGATCATTAAGTATTCATAGTAGATCTCTGAGAAATATAAAACAAGATATATGCTGCTGTGGATTTTACCGATGCAATAGGGATTTTCTTGATCTTCTTATCATCAAAATTGATCCAATACTGTTCTGTGGCAATTTTACAATATGAAGTACAATGTCCATAATGAACTTGACCAAAATGATTTTGGTTTTTTTTTCTTGTTTGTTTTTGTTTTTAGTTGTTTTTTTTTTTTTTGGTCACAACCGGAAGTGCTCAGGGGTTACTCCTGACTCCATGCTCAGAAATTGCTCCTGGCAGGCACGGGGGACCATATGGGGCACCGGGATTCGAACTGATGACCTTTTGCATGAAAGGCAAACGCCTTACCTCCATGCTATCTCCCGGGCCCCAACCAAAATGATTTGATACTGATGATAAATTATATTTTCTAATCTTGTTATTATCTTCCTGAGTAAATTCTGCTAAATTGAGGTCTTCCAAAGGAAAATCCACATAAGTCTATAATTTTTTAATCTGTTTTCCATCAAAAGCAAAACGTTTCAAATGAATTATCAATACAGGAGGTATTTTCCATAAATATGTTTTCTTTGAAAAATCCCTTTTAGTATTGCAATTATTACAATAAATTCTATTGCTATCTCTCAAATCTTCTTCTTTTTTTTTTTGTTTTTTTTGGGTCACACCCAGCAGTGCTCAGGAGTTACTCCTGGTTCCATGCTCAGAAATTGCTCTTGGCAGGCACGGGGGACCATATGGGGCACTGGGATTTGAACCGATGACCTTTTGCATGAAAGGCAAATGCCTTACCTCCATGCTATCTCCCAGGCCCCTCAAATCTTCTTTAAAAAATTCAACGAGGCATTCCTGTAAAGTATATTTATCTGCAGACTTGACAGCCAGGGACAACTGAACAAACATTTCATAAACCTCAGACTTTTGATAACATGTAAGACACTGTAGTATAGATTTAAACTGCCCTTGAAAGGTAACATAGATAACAGATTTGTGTTGGAGACCATGGAAGTTAAATATAAAAGCCCTCTTTCTAAACTCAAAATGGAGTCTCTAACAGCCTGAGCCAAAGTCAGCTACATGACAATCCACATGGATTGCAAGCTAAGCAAATTGCAGAATGCGGCCATTTGTCCCTGGGCCTAAAAGAAATGTAACATTAAAGATAGAGGAGTCACCCACGTGACACCAGTGTTCCCAGAGAAATAGGGGCTGGAAGAAGATTCCCATGGGAATAGAGGCTGATGACCACACAGTGTGATTAGATCCTGTGCTGTATTGTTCTATAAGACAATCTAGGCCTCATAATTTACGAATACCAGCTTTGTGATGTGTCAAATTGTTAATCTTGAGAAGGCAAAATGTTCTTGTGAGAAGTTACAGAATATTCCCTGCATGCCTCTCTTTCTCTGTCTCTCTTTGTTTGAATTTTGTATATAAGGCCGTCTCCCCTCAATAAAGATTGGGCTCTCGATCAGAACCCAGACCTGAGCCTCATTATTTCCCAGTTCCCTCTTCTCTTTCCAGGCTGATGACCACTCCGTGGACTATGGAATAACTTATTGTGGGGATCTCCAGAACTTATCCTGCTGGACGGGAGGTCGGGGGAGACCCCCACAGATTTGCAAGCCCTAAATTGTTCCTATTTACCATTGTCTATAAAGCATACAGTTTCATCTGTTATTGAATTTTTAAGCAAATCTTGATGCAGTACTTCTATAAAAAAACATTAATAATTCGTGAGGATCCTGTTGGTTGTGTCCAGCAAATTGGTCATTGAGTAAACCTATTGTTGCCTTGAAGCTTTCAGGATTGAAATACTTATGGTATCCATTTCCCATGATTTTGATAATATTCTGCTAATTTACCTTTATGTCCCTTTGGATTTTCTCTATCAATATCTTTTTTATAATGATCTTGATAAAAATACTGAGTCAAGTCTGTAATATTATATAAGCACTGCAATATTGAATTCATGTAACACAAGTTACCCAAATTTTGTAATCCAGTGAAAACAGGTTTCTGTTTTTCTATTTGTATTCCAGACTGTAAGGATTTTTCATTTTTGTCAGATTCACTGAGAATATGGGGTATGAAAGCTAATCCCTCACTTACTTTCCCAGTCACCTCAGCAGCACCACAACTGTCAGTATCTTGAGCACTCTGTACTTGATGTGGGGAGGAGTCTACAGTCCCAGCAACCTGACCTTGATCATCAGCGCCAATCCGATTTCTAACTAGGTGCAAGGGGACCCAAAATTTCTTGGGAGGGTTATCATTTGTATAAACAAGCATAACCCCTCCCTCTCGAGAGGAGATAACCAACAATCCATTTTTTTATCCTCATTTATCCAAATTGGAATATTTGTTGCTTCTTGTTTTTCTCCTGCCATGTAGCTCTCTCCCTGAGGTAAATTTAGGTAATTTAATGTGATGAGGGTCAAAGATAACAGCTCAGTTGGCATTAAACCTCTTTTTCTATTCTTTTGCAATTGAGTTTTCAGAGTTCTACGAGCTCTCTCCACAATTGCTTGTCCCTGACAATTGTGGGGAATTCCTTTAAGATGTTTTATCTGCCATTCTTTACATAAAATTCAAAAGTTTTACTTATATAAGAGGGTCCATTATCAATCTTAATAGAATACGGAATTCCCACAACAGAAAAACATTGTAAAAGAAAACTGCAAACTGCCTTAGATTTTTGAGAAGACATAGGAATTGTCCAAATAAATCAAGAATATGTATCCACTACCAGATGAAGGTATGGTTTTTTTGGAAATAAGTCTGCTTGAGTTACATCCATTTGCCACAATTCGTTAGACTGATAGCCTCTTGGATTTGCTCCTGCCATATGAGTCTTTTGTGCTAGCACGGCACATATATTTCATCTTTCTATAATGTCTCTCGCTTGCCTCCATGGAATTTGATAATTTACATGTAAACGACGAGCATTTGTGTGTAAGGCTGAATGTTCCTCTACTGGTGATTTAAATATAGGCATTGCCAACAAATCAGCAGTCTTATTTCCTTCAGCCATTGGCCCTGGAAGGCCTGAATGAGCTCTGATATGTGTGATGTAGAAAGGTTCAATTCTTTTTTGAATAAGGTTTTGTAACTTTTTTTTTAATAAACTCTGTATAATAGGACTATGAGAATTGATGGAGGCAGTGACTATAACCTGTTGGGAACTGCTTGGCATAGTTAAAAAGCCCTCTCACTAATCAAAATGGAGTCTCTGAAGGTCTGAGCCAAAAGTGTCTAGTGACAAGCTGCATGTTAGCAGACTGCGACCTTCTGCCCTTGGACCTAAAGAAATAGGAATAGCCTAGAGCTAGGGAGTCACCAGGCTCCAAGATGTCCTTGTAAAGACAGGGGTCAAAAGGCCCAAGCTGAAACTAGATTTTGTATTCTGTTGCTCAAAGACAATGTGGATCTCTTGACTGAAGATAATCTTATTAACCATGGAAAATCAATATGTTCCCGTGGAAAGTTATGGCCATTCCTACTGCGCCTCACCCCTACTCTCTTTGTTTTGCATTTTCTATAAAAGGTCTATTTTTCCCTTCATTAAACGGACTCCTGATCGGACCCCTTCGTCTCGAGTCTCTTTATTTTCCCAGTCCCCTCTTCTATTTCAGACTGGATTCCTCTTCGAGAAATGCGAATTACTGACGTGGTCCCTAACTTTACCCGCTGGTCAGGGTCCCTGGTGAGCCACAATAACCAGGCATAAATTTACAACATATAAAGAATCAGAAACGACATTCATGGCTTCAGATACATTTTGTAATAAATAAATTAACGTTGCTAATTCAACTTTCTGTGCAGACTTATATTTGGTTTCTATCGTTATATTCATATTGTCTCCGGTTATTCCGTCTCTCCCGCAACTTGATTCATCCACATAAAAAACTTTTGCATTGGGAATAGGAGAATTCCTCACAATTGAAGAAATAACAAACAGTCTTTTTCAAAAAGTCCCAAGTCTTTCCTTTTGGATAATGAGAAAAAATCTCTCCTGTGAAATTTGAGAGAGCCCTTTGTAGAGAGTCATTAAAAGTCAATATTAACTCAATTTCCTTTTTTGGTATTGGCAATACTATTATATCTGGATCAAAACCTAACAAAGATATTGATCTGAGTCTTGCTTTGATAATCAATTCTGAGATTAGTTGCAGGTAAGATATCACAGACTGAGGCTGTTTGTTATGTAAGTACACCCATTCCAAAGGACCAGCCTGTTGCATTAAAGCTGCAGTAGGTGTTTCTTTTGTAGGGAAAATTAATAAAAAATACTTTCTCTCCAGGAATAAATCTTAAGATAAATTATTATTGCAGTCTGTTCAAGTAATTGTCCAATTCATTTTTAGGAGCTTGTGTTAAATTTCTGGGACTATATAATGCAAGATCACCTTCCAAAGTTTTAAACAGATTAAAAAGCTCTGCATTTGAGATTCCTAAAGCTGGGCAGAGCCAATTTATATCACCCCAAAGCTTCTGAAAGTCATTAAGCATTTTAAGGTTCTCTTTTTTTTTTTGATGGAAATTTTTTGTGGACATATTGATGTTCTGTCCAAAAGAAAACCCAAATATTGATATGGTAGCATGGTCTGCATTTTTTCTAAAGCTATTTCCAGTCCTGCCATTTGCAAGCAATTAATCACATAAGCATATAATTTCTGTAAATCTGCTTCATTATTCATTGTAATTAAGATATCATCAGTGTAATGATAAATTATAGCTTGGGGAAATTTTTCACGAGCAGGGCTCAAAATTTTGTCCACAAAATATTGACACATAGTTGATGAATTTAGCATGCCCTGAGGGAGAACAGTCCATTGAAAACACCTGCAAAGATGGGTATTATTAATAGAAGGAATTGAGAATGCAAAACGATGTTTATCATCTGTGTGAATAGGAATATGATAAAAACAATCTTTTAAATCAATTATAATTAGTGGCCATTCCTTAGGGATTACTACCTGTGATGGTAAACCTGTCTGTAATTTTCCCATAGGTAAGTTCACAGCTCTCAGATCCATTAACAATCTCCATTTACCTGATTTCTTTTTTATGGTAAATATAGGTGAATTCCATTGAGAAAACGAAGGCTCAATATGTCCTATTTTTAGCTGTTCTTCCACTAATTTTGTCAGCACCTTTAATTTATCAGTTTTAAGGGGCCACTGGCCTATCCAAATTGGTTCGTCAGATTTCATTTTATTTTTATTGGTGCTGGGGTTTTTCTGGCAGTGACCCCTATCAAAAATTTTGGGTTTTTAATTCAAGAGAAGGTTCAGGCTCCCCTTGAGCTAATGGAATATGGAATTCTGCCTTCCATTGTTAATGCAAATCATGGCCCCACAGGGATGGTGAGATTGGGCCTACATGAGGTCTGATTATAACCTTTTGATTTTCTGGGCCATAAAATACCATGGTTCTTGTGCTTAATAAACAAGAATTCAGGCCTCCTATTCCTTTTAATGAATATGGAATTTCTTGCAGAGACCAATTTTTTGGCCATTCTTTATCAGAAATTACACTGACCTGACCACCTGTGTCTATCATGCCATTGAAGAATTGCTCATCTATATTAAGTTTAATAATTGGATTTTCATCTTTACATTTAGTAATCAGAGTCACTAATGGGTTTTTGGCAGCCCCTGGATCTGTGCTTCCAAAACCTCCAGTTCTTAAGTCCCAAATTTAACATAAGGTATTATTACTAATTGGGCAATCGTCTCCCCTTTTTTGAAAGTCCAAGTAACTGGCACATTGATAACTACAATAATTTCTCCCTTTGAATCTGAATCAATAACACCTGTGGTTACTGATATACCTTTTACGTTAAGGGAACTTCTGCCCAGAATCAAACCCATTGTATCTGGGTGTGGTGGTCCCACTATGCCTGTTTGTAACATATAAGTGCATTCTCCTGGGTAAATTGTAATGAGGTCACGGGTTCGAGGACTGAGAGATAGAATGAGGTCACGGGTTCGATGACTGAGAGACAGAATGAGGTCACGGGTTCGATGGCTGAGAGACAGAATGAGGTCACAGGTTCCTGGCTTGGGTAGACAGTATGAGGTCACAGATTCGAGGCCTGAGAGATAGAATGAGGTCACAGTTTTGAGGCCTGGGGAGACACAATGAGGTCACGGGTATGAGGCCTGGGAGACAGAATGAGGTCATGGTTCGAAGCCTGAGAGACAGAATGAGGTCACGGGTTTGAGGCCTGGGAGACACAATGAGGTCACGGGGTCATGAGGTCACAGGATTGAGACCTCAGAGACAGAGTGAGGTCACAGGGTTGAGGCCTGGGGACACAGTGATGTCACGGGATCGAGGCCTGAGAGACAGAATGAGGTCACGGGGTTGAGGCCTGAAAGCCAGAGTGAAGTC
>PVKC010014533.1:0-22090 GCA_004027635.1 Crocidura indochinensis | reverse complement strand
GTAAGAATTTTCCTGTTGCAACAAAATAACAAAGGTGCTACTCTAGTAAACCACAAAGCAAAGGAGCAGAGACAGTATTAAAAAACACAACCACAACCACCAATTTCTCTCTCAAAAGTTATTGTACCACAACTGGAAAAGATAAGAAAATGGAAAAGATAAGAAAAAGGTGAGACTATGTTGGCAAATCTTATAATTAAATGCCGAGACTTACTTAAACTCGATAAAGGAAGATTCTAGGACAACAGCCATATATCTGACCTAGACATAAAGTGCTATCATTTATAAAGACAGTTATCATAACATCTGAGTATATTTTAAGGTATGCTGCTTTAAAATATTATTATGCATTGTCTAGAAGAGAGATTAATATAGAGCTCAACAAAGATGCAAACACATCAGTTAACAGTGTGCAAAACATGTATGTAAATTCAATAATGTGGCTTACATTATCCAGAGAGCACAGTACTTTCATATAAACTTACCACAATATATTTCAATTGTATCTATAAAATATACATTAATATGTTTAGTCACTGATTTTTCATTAAACTTTTATTCATAAATTATCTATTAAGTAAGAATGTGTCCTGGTCACCATTTTAAACATTAGGAATACTTCTTAAAACAATATAGGATAAGAAAATTTCTTTAGTGAGGATAGATCCTACAAAGAAAGAAAAAATTAAGTGAAAAGTCAGATATGAAGAAATAATTATGTGAAGAAGAAAATAAAGAATGTAAGTCTATACAAGTCTATAAGAATTTCTAATGTGGTCTCGAGAGACAGCACCTTGCATGCGGTCGACCCAGAGGGACCCGGTTTCGATTCCCGGCATCCCGTATGAGTCCCCAGCATTCCAGGGGAGATTTCTGAGTGCAGAGCCAGAAGTAGCCTCTGAGAGCCGCTGGGTGTGGCCCAAAAACCATAACCAATCAATCAATCAATCAATCAAGTTAAATAAATAAATAAAGTTAAAAAAAAAGAAGTTCTAATCTTTTTCCATAGAACATGAAAACAACCCAGATGCCCCACAACAGATTAGTGGCTAAAGAAACTGTGATACATAAACAAAATGAAATACTATGCAGCTGACAGGAAAAATGAAATCATGAATGCTCCAATACATGGAAGGACATGGAAACTATTATCCTGAGGGAAATGAGTCAGAAGGAGAGATAAAGACGCAGAATAGTCTCACTCAGCTGTGGTATTTAAGAGAAATAAAAGAACAGTATGGTAATAATATCCAGAGACAGTAGAGATACAGCCTGGACGGACCAGCCCATGATATGAAGCTTACCACAAAGAGTAGTAGGTGCAGTTAAACAAATAATATACTAACAACTATCATGAAATGGTAGTGAGAGAAATATAATGCCTGTCTCAAAGATAGGCAGGGAGTGAGGCAGGAGAAGATCAGGGGCATTGGTTGCAGGAAAGTTGTACTGCTGAAAGAATGTGTACTTTTTAATGACTGAAACTCAACTAAAACATGCTTGTAACCATGGTGTTTAAATTAAGGTATTAAAAAATGGGGTTGTTGTGGTAGCACAGTGGTAGTGCATTTGCCTTGCACATGGCTGACCCAGGATGGACACAGTTCAATCCCCGGTATCCTATGTAATCCCTGAGCAAGGGGCAATTTCTGAGTGCAGAGCCAGGAGTAACCCCCGAGTGCCTATGGGTATCGTACAAAAGACCAAAAACAAACAAACAAAAAAGATTATTTTTAAAAAATGAGTGTCTTAACTACATTAGGCTACTAAATAAAATAGTGAAGTTCTAATGTGACAAGAGGCTGCCACTTTAAAAACATTACTAATATCAAATCTAAGTGAATGAGTGAAGCTAGAATAGAATTATGAACAAACCTGTATTGTCTCTAGATAGTATTACCATACATTATTTTAATAATACTCCACAAATGAGTTGATTATTCTATATCTATCCCTCTTATTGAAGAGATATTCAGAGACAAACTTTAGTCTAACCAAAAGAAAGATTATTGGAAAGATCTAGTTGCTTTCTTGCAGAGCACTGAAATAGGCAAGGACCAGGAGGACCAATACATGGTACAAAGCTTGCTACAGATAGTGAGGAAACAGAGAAGGGGCCACTATGACAATGATAATTATAAATGATTGCACTTGTAAAAGAACTAGGTGCTGAAAGGAGATAAAGTGTTATGCATGATAACTCTTTAGTGACAACATTACAAACCAGAGAGAGGGAAAGAGAAAGAGAGTTAAAGAGAGAAGGAAAAATATCTGCCTCATAGGCAGGCAGGGAAGAGCAAGAGAAAAACTGGGGACATTGGTGGGGGGAAACATGCACTGGTAAAGGGTGTTGTTGTACATTGTATGATTGATATTTAGTCATGAACAATTTTGTTACTGTGAAAAAATAAACAGCTATATTATAAACAACCTTGTAATCATGCTGTTTAAATAAAATAATTAAAATAAAAAGAACAAACAGGTGGACTGATGCAATATTATAGAGAATAGGGAACTTACCTGGCATATGGTAGATCCAGGTTCAATCCCTGGAACTTGATATAGTTCCCTTAGTACCATAAGGAGTGATCTCTGGCTCAGAGTCAGGAGTAAGTGTTGAGCACCACTAGATGTGGCCCCAAAACAAACAAACAAACAAACAAATAACAGAAACCAGAAGGCAGAAAACTATGTATACATCGGGAGGAAGAATGTACTGTGAAGAATTCTTACTCTAAGGATAATTAAGTGCAGTATATATTTGAAGAATAAATTGACTGAGATAGGGGGAAAATAATAGGCAATAAACAGTGTTGGTTTATAATTGCTTAAAACTTTGCAAGCATTATCTTTTTACACTAAAATTGGAAGCAATTGTATAAATTTGAAGCATGATTTGTTGGCAGAATTCTGGATACTTAAGTGTACAGTATATATTAAAGCTGAGAAAAATAGGAAAATGGACAGAACAAATGAATCCAACTATTATTATCCAGTCAAGAAATAAGTAGTCATAAAACTTGAATGGGACGTGTGAAGCATTATATGTCCAGATACGTTTGGAAGGAAATGACAATAAGGTTTGCCTCTAGAATGAATATTGAATGGTCATGAAGAATGAGTGAAAAATTATATAGATAATTTTATTTTAACAGATATGTGGATCAAATTACTTTTAAATCTTTTCTAATTTTGGGGAAATAATATGAATAGTTTTGGAATTGGGGGCAGATTCAGTATTAATTTGGGCATGGTATGTTAGTGTGTTTATAACTATTAGATACACTTAACTTGTACATGTTTTGCAAATAGTCACTTCAATCACAGGGAGGCCAGAAATATAATCTATAGCTAGAGAGAAAATAGGTCACTAATTGCTTTAAAAGATAACAGGAAAAGAAGTATGTTTGTCAGTTGATGGGAAATATTCTCTATGGAAAGAAAAGTTGATGATCTGGGATATTTGTCTTAAGCTACGAGATCTCAGAGCAGACTCTTAAGTATATTTATAGAATCTTCTTGTAGAAAGCATTTAGTGGATAAAAAAGTATAGTGTACAGTCCATTTATTTTGTAAGCATATTCCTAAGGGTATTAAAACATATTTATTTAATAAGATGAATAACATTACAGTCAGACACATGATATACTTCAAATGATTGATTCAGAAAACAATAGAATAAGCAGAAATGTTTTTATGAAATACATGGAATATGTGAATTTGAGAAATCCTTGAAGTTTGTTTAGGTTTGACTATACTGGAATTGGATAAAGACAAAATATCTAGAATGCCTATGCAATATCAACCAAACATAGGTGATAAAGAATACACCCCAGCAAAGAAAAAAATTCATGTGTAATTAAGAGGAAGGTAAGGAGAACCATATTTGTACTATAGATTATATATAATATAATTTAAACATCTTTATGAGATTAAGCCATAATCTGGCTGGAGTCAGATATTTTCCTGAAATTATTTAAAAATAAAGTGAAGGCCTCAAAGCTTCAATAGAATTTTATTTCAATATCAGACTTATGGCCAGACGTGTTGTTAATCTTTATTTTTTCATTATGTACTTTACTAAACAATAGTAAGTCTTGAAGACATTTTGAACTCCAGAGAGAGTTCAATGAGAAAACAATGAAAGACCAATATTTATTTTTGAACTTAACCATATCTTAGTAATGGTGGCTTCCTAACAAGTAAATTTGCATATAATATTATTAAAATTTAGTTGAGAAGAGATTATTTTTGCTTTTAAATGAATGACTCATTAGCAAACAATTACAGCCACTAAATTGAAGGGAGTATTTTCCCTTTTTATAAAGCTATCACTATTATTTCACACACAGTCATTATTAACACTTGATTGTTAATTACATTTCTGAGATAGACAGATACAGAGAATTTCAGTGCCATCACTTGTAATTCAGCACACAAATCAATATGATCAAAGAAAAATCAATAGTAGAAATCAGGGAAAATGCTAAGAAGAAGCTGTATGTGAAGTCCACAATTCATTTTACATGTGCCTTCCATCTTTTCCAAGTTTAAAATCAATTATGAATGTCAAAAGTGGTAACTAGTAATCTCTGATAGAAAAATTTGCCTCTCTTTCTGAGAAGTGGTAACTGCAGTGTGAGTGATCAAATGCAAAATATATAACAGAATAAGAACAAGCTAAAAAGTTAGGTGGGATTAAAAAAGTTGCTACCACTAAAGTTGGTGGTTGCTAAGATCAAATGTGCTCCATATCATCAACATTTTTCCCAAAAGAAGTAATAAATGTGAAATTTTTTTGGTTTTTGGTTTTTGGGTCACACCTGGCAGTGCTCAGGGGTTACTCCTGGCTCCATGCTCAGAAATTGCTCCTGGCAGGCACGGGGGACCATATGGGGCACCGGGATTCAAACCGATGACCTTTTTGCATGAAAGGCAAACGCCTTACCTCCATGCTATCTCCTGGGCTAAATGTGAAATTTTAATGGGACATTTCCCAACTAAAAATTAACACATGAAAATTGCTCTGTGAGACACCTTCAGTCCCCAGTAGTTGGCTTGTCATCTTTAGTCTCAATGGACAAAGAAGTAGATTTGTGATTACCCTCAGTTTTGAAGTAGACTAGGATAATAATGTGTAAAGGATTCTAAAAGTTTTTGACAAAACCTAACTCTCACAATGAAGTTCTTTTTCTATTTTAACTGAAAAAATTATTTACTTCCCAGTTTTTATTTTACATAAAATGTATCAATATTAGTGTATTAACTATTAATTAGTCTTTATGAAAAAGACTATAAGTATAGAATTATCAGAGTAAACCAGGTAACTATAAAGTATCCATTGATTTTCCAACTAAGATGGCAGCAGAAGATCATTCTTTCTTCACTACCAAGAGAAATAGCTATTATTCAGAATTACTTTAGATACTGAGAAAGTTCTACAACTAAATAAGGTGTGAGCCCCCAGCCCAAACTAGTCTACCTCAGAGACTAGACAAGATACAATAAAAGAGATGAGATTAAAGCTTCACTGAGTAAGGTGGAGCGGAAAATGCAGTCTTTTAAGCTAGTATCAGAGGCAGAGTGGAGGAGAGAAAAAAAAAATAACGATGTAGTCCTAAGTTCTTCCTTCAAATGACAAGCTTCATCTGATGCAATTTGGACACCAGCTAGGGAGCACAAAAGAGAAAGTGCTCTAGATAACACTTCTCTTCACAATATGCCAGGAAGTCTACTGACCTCTTTATTTTGGGATATTCTCCCAAGGGAAAAAAATACTAATTTGAACAGATATGCACTATAACGTTTACTATTGGAAATGAAACATGGTTGAGTGCAGAGACTGTTTAGCTTAGAAGCTACACATGGTGGTTAGAGCCATATAATAAAGCTTCACATTTCTTGACTGGCTGTGGTTCATTTCCTTGCTGTTATCCTGAACTCTCAGACCCGCTTGCCTAAAGGGGCTGCAGGCATGATCCATCCATCCACCAATTAGGACATTATAATAATTATTTAATACAACATACCATCACACTTTTTATATTAAGAACTGAAAACAAACTCAAACAACCAATCACTGACTGAAAAACTGATAAGGAAGATTTGATGTATATATACAAATGAATATTTTGATACCACAGAAAACTGCACACCTGCTATAAATTACTTTACTCATCTAAAGATGTGAACAGATGAATGATTGGACTCATGTTGGTCTCATATCTTACAATACTATCCAAGTTCTTCTTTACAATGCAGTGCCAGGTGTTGTCAGTTTCCTCAATGCAGTCTGCTTACTCTCTCTGCTATTTGTTTAAAACTTGAGTATTGTATTTCACCGTTTGCTCACATCTTTACTGACAAGTCTTCATTTTTCATCATGTCTTTTCAGTCTCACATGACTACCACAGATTATGAAATGACAGAACAGTCTCCTGGAAAATGGAATTCTTTTTTATTTAGCATTGCTAATCTCACCTGAAAATGACTCTTGAATGCTATGCTCAACAGAATGATTATTTGTTTCATATACTGACACTCCTCCAGTTATATATATATATATATATATATATATATATATATATATATATATATATAACACGACAATTCTATGTACCTACATTCTATAAGTCAAGTTGAAAAAACTAAAAAGTAAATGGCTAGACAGCTCAGTAAGAAACCTGAACTCAGCTTGATGTGTGATGTTCTGAGTTAAAACCCAGTTTCTATTCTATACTAATATCTGATCTTCAGCATCTTCACTTCTATTATCATACTACAACCAAAAGTGCAACAAGACCAAAAGAGGAATAGGTTAGCAAGGAAAAAATAAGAGGAGGAAGAAAAGCAATTAAAGGACAAAGATAAAAAAAGAGGAAGAGGAAATTATATAGTATCATTTCCCTTCCCTGACTGATTTTGTGTATTTAACAAGATTTTAAAACTTGTAAAATCACTAATCACTATATTTACAGGTGCTAGAGTTAAAAATTTCATATAGTTAATTGGCAACTCATGACTTCTAAAACCAAAATGTGCAATCTACATTTCTAAACTCTTATTTTGTATTCTTCCATCCACACAATTCTATACTGTTGAAGGGAAACTCAACACAAAGTACTTTTCACATTATTTATTTTTTAGTTTGGACTCGGTAATATTTCACTACATTATTAATTCTGATGCATCTTAATTTTTAAAGTATACTTTGGTCAACTTCTTAGTTCTTGCAACACGGGAGCTTGTTCCATTAACTTTGTTATTTTTAGAAAGAAGATTTAAGAGGCTACTTTTAAAAATTTATGTCTTCCTTCACTATACTACCTATTCTTTAAGAATAAAAACTAGGTCTTCTTTACATAATGGGTTATTTCTAGTTTAAACACAATATAGGCGCTCAATTTGATTGCTGAAACAATTCAACTCCTTTGAACCAAGACAAATAATCATTACTAGATGTTAAGATATGGAGATTGCAGGCAAGTGTTACTATTTCAAGTTGTTTGTGTGTGTATGTGAGTGTGTGTGTATGTATGTATGTATGTGTGTGTGTGTCCTGAAGGAAAATGGTGAACCTCAAGGTCTGACCTTGCTTCTAGTGTCAGACAGCTCCTCTATCCTGAGGATGATTTGAGAATGTAGTGAATCCACCTGACACCACAATATCTAAAAACTATATTAATAGTTAGAAGCCTTTCCTCTGGAAAAAATCTCTCTAGCGGCTTTTGTTTGAGTCTTTTACTATCTAAGATTAAAAATAGCCACCATTTCCTGCCAAGAATTGCAAGAAAATCAATGAAAGGCCATGATTATCTCAGAGTGTCATTTATTAGATTGATACAATTACTTTCTTTTTCTTTGAAGAGATCACATTTTGGATTTGTGATTGGTATGCCTTTGGTCTTATAAGACGAGAATAAAATATGTGAAAAATTTAGCTTTCCTAATGGCAAATGTAACTCTGGAGTTATATTGGAGACTGGCGCTTTGATTCATTTTTGCAGTTTAACCATTTCAAAAACAGTTTGTGATGGTAACTGCAGCACTGTTAAGGCTCGCTTTGTTAAAGTTTGAGATTCCTGCAGTGAAGTGCAATAGAAAATATAAAGCATTATTGTTATATATAGTCAAGTTATGAACCATCTGCAAAAGCAATACTGATACTTCACATGAGCAGTAAGATGAATGGGGAAAGCCATGTGAACCCTCGGGATAATGACATAAAGTATTTTCTATTCCATACCTATTAGTTAATAATTAATCTAGAAAATCTGAAACTATGTTGGGGGTAAAATTAAACATTCTTTAAATAGTTCCTGAAGTGGCAAATAATAAAACACTTACCTTATAAAATGAGGAAAGGGTGGCCTAAATGCAAACAGATTATGAAAGATGATTTCAGTCATTATTAAATTCTGATGCAAAATAAAAATCAAAATGTTTTAAATTTTCAACATTTTTAATCCTTACTGTCTCTTTGGGTTATTTTTTAGATACTTAAATTACTAATGTAATTTCAAATTATTAATAACCATTTTAGTTATTTGTTAAAAAACATGTGCAATTCCAATATACTTACTGTATTACTTAAATACAAAAGTGATAACAAAGTATTTTAATGTAGAAGAGAAAGCATTAAGAATGACTAACTCAGGGGCAGGGAGGGAAAAAAAAAGAATGACTAACTCAACTATTTTTGATTTGTCTCTTGTTATTTACTGAATGAATATTTCTTAAAAGCTTAAATAATTTTTGACTATTCATTTTCTTACGGAATGGACACAACAGTAGTTAGATGACAAGATTTTAAAGAGAATCTATGAAATAGCAATATATAAAATATTTTAATAGAAGTCCTTGATAATAATTAAATATATATTGGTAAAATTGTTGTTATTGGAGTATCCTTGATCTCAAAGCATTCCATACTGATATCTTCCCAAAAAAATAACAATTATGTCTTTTCTGGCACTGATATTTTTAACCTCAAGTCTTTTCCCTAAATTATACATTGAGTATGCAATGATCTGAGTATCAGATATTGGCAGATTTGAATGAAAAATGAAACATTGTTGCATAATTCCAAGAGTTCAGTACTGAAAGTTAAAGTCACAAAGCATGATCATATGCAAATGAATTTCAAGAGTATAATAAGATTAGAAAATAATAGTTCTAAAAAATATTGGCTACAGAATAATAGGAAAATATCTAACAGAAATTGAGCCTTGGGCTTGATTTAGAGAATTGTATGAATAGAGGTAAGAAAACAATCATGGCAGATTGAGAAGAAATTGAAAATTAGTGGGGCATGGTAAGTAAGGAAGATATAACCTGTCCTGCTATTTCAGAAGTAAAATGGGACCAGGAACATGAATGTGAAATAGATAAGAAGGGAATACATTATATTAACACTAGCTTGCTTTATATAAATTTCTCCCATACTTTTAGTCATGTGTTAATTAATATAACACTACTTTAAAGAAAAGACTAAAAGCCAGAAATACTTGAAATGTCAAATATAATAGATATATTCTCTTAATTTATAAAACTACTAAGTAAGGTGTTCCAGGTTGGGTAGACAGAATTTCATACATGTTCATTAGGAAGCCAACCTGATAGAGCCTACCCAATGCCTCTTTCCTCTTCAACTAGGTTAGTTTTTGCAGTGCCCTTTTGTCTTTAACCTTGTCTGCCACAAAGGTATACTCAACAAGTTTGCTAAGCCTGAGATAGATACAGTTTAATTTAGAGTATCTGATCACAATTCTGTATAAAAACTGAAAGAGAATTTGTTAATTGGAGCATAGCTACTTGCTCTAAATTGTTGTAAATATAATTTGCCTGTTCCATATATGGGTATGTATACATATGTATATATGAATACACACAAATTATAATACCCATATTACACAAAATTATTTATATACTTCAGTGATATTTACCTATTAAAATTCAGTTATTTGTTTTCATTTGTATAGATAGAAGGACAAAATCTCAATAAGCTTTCTGTTAATTTGTAATGAGTTCATGGGAAAACACAGGTTTTGGGATGGTCATCATAAACCTCATATTTCAGTATATATGACAATAGTGACAAAAATATAAATGTTATTATCCTTATATGTATAGATGCTTGTTTTCCTGATTTCATATGTATGTACATGAAATCTATAATGTCTGTGCTAGTAATATGCATCGATATAAAATAAAATTCTTTCCCATCACCTCTTCCAACTCCTTCAAAGAATCCATACACAAATGCTTAATATTGTGAACTTTTCTGCCCTTGACTTTGTACTGCACAGAAAGACTACTTTGAGGCCTCAATGATTTATCAGTCCTTTAAAAGCCATCTATCTGGCCATCTACATATCTATATATACTAGCTGTGGAAATGGAAACGTGGGGGCTAGAGCGATAGTACAGCGGGTAGGGAGTTTGCCTTGCACATGGCCAACCTGGAATCATCCTAGTTTGAAATCTAACATCCCGTATGGTTCCCCCCCCCCCAGCAATTTCTGAGCACAGAGTCAGGAGTAATCCCTGAGCACTACCACCACAACAAAAAACAGAAAAGGACACACATCCATTTCCTTATCAGCCAGAGAAGTGGCAACTGGACCTTCTCTCCTTTGCTAATTTCTCTAGTTTTGTCTTCCAGTCAGTTTTACTCACCTAACTCACATTGCTCTCTTTTAATTTTGCAGAGCAATACAGATAAGTTCTCACTTCTCTTCTCAAAATAGTTCCCAGACTAGGTAACACTGAGTAACTCCTGATCTGATATACTTTAGAATATAACATAATATTAACATGCTTTTCCCAATGAATTTTAAGAACATTGTTAGTGCGAAGTGTAGTATCTCTATTATATTAACCTAATAAAAATCTACAAGCATTTTTGAACCTCTGATTCCAAGGATTTTATCTAGGGATCTGTAGATCTATAATCAAGCTTCCAACTTGGGCATGATTTTGAGAGCCCTTTATTTTCTGTCTTAGCTTCTCAAAGAATATAGTGATCACCCACAGACATTTTTTATAAATAAGTTTTACTTACCTTATGTAAGTTCTATTTAGATTGTGCTACATAGTTCAAAAAGATTATTTTCCCCCATTTTATACACCTTCATGAAACAACTATGTAAGTACTCTATATAATGGTGTTATTTCTCTTTTTTTTTTTGTATTTTTTGTTTGTTTTTTTGCCACACCCATTTGATGCTCGGGGGTTACTCCTGGCTAAGTGCTCAGAAATTGCTCCTGACTTGGGGGGACCATATGGGATGCTGGGGGATCCAACCGCAGTCCTTCCTTGGCTAGCACTTGTAAGGCAGACACCCCGCGTTATTTTTCATTCATATCTTTAAAGGTATAGCTTTTTATTTTGAAATTTAATTTGAAATTTTAACTAAATAACTCAAGTACTGTTGGAAAATAATGGAGAATTCACAAAAATTGAAGATAAAGGATATATGAAATATGATCATAATCATGATGTGTAAAAACCATCAGTTAAACTACCCCTCCAAAAATTTGTAATTAAAACATATATTATTAAAATAAAATGTGATATGTATGACAATAAAGAGCTAGTACAGTGGTTTAGATACTTGCCTTGCATGCAGCCAATAGGAGTTTAATATACAGCACCATGTACAGTTCCCTTAGCACAGCCAAGAGAGATTCCTGAGCACTACTATGTTGGCCATAAAACAAAAATACAGAGAGGCTGCTTCATCTTTTTAAACTTTTCTGATTTTGCTCCAAAATGATATTAGCCTTTTGTTTTGAACTTTAATAGTTATACTAATTTTTGTTCATTAAAATAATTAGTGATAGAAATGACATTATATGATGCAAATTTAATTTCAGGAATATAAATAATAAACTATTAATCTAGTCAGTTCATAACTTCTGAGAGTTTATTACCTTAAATTTTTGCAAAGTTCTTTATATGCTGCACATGTGACCATGTACAAGTGCTATTTGATTTCTCTTGGAATGAATGGCAAGGACTACTACATTCCAGTGGATTAATTTATGTCATTAAGTTTTAATTTAGACATGGTTAATTGTTTACTATCACATTTATATTAGCTCAAATCTATCAAAATAGAAACTACAGCTCTTTTAGAATTTGTCCAGCAGGCCTTCTGGTCTCCACCGGAAGGCCCCCCAAAAAAGAAAAAAAAATAACAAAATAGAAACTAACTGGGGAAGTGAGATTTGAATTCAACAAAAGGAATATACAGCTATATTCTTTACTGCACTTAGTATATTGCCAGGCCATGTAAACCCAAATGCCCAAATATAAATAAATGATTCAAAAAAGTGTAGTATATATATTATGCAGCTCACAGAAAGAACAAAATTGCAATATGGATGGAGCTAGAGGATATAATGTTGAGTGTAGTCAGTCAGAAAGGAACAGAAAAAGAATGATCTCTCTCATATATGGACTTAAAGATACACATCAAGGTAGCAACGAAGAGCCAAGTCCAACACCATCAGAGAACTGATCTACACAATTAGTTGAGGTGCTTTGAAAGGCAGGGTAATTGAAGTAATTGTGGGAGGGAGGTGTTTTAATATGATGGTTGTGGTGTGGTAATTAATTATTTGCACGAGGAGCCATCATTTACAGTATTGTAAATTTCAGAATCTCACTTAAAAGAATTAAATGGAAAATGCCTGTTTTTCTGTAATTGAGAAGTCATTTTAGAAAGATACAATATTGTGTGTCTATATATATATATATATATATATATATACATACACAGATAATTATCGGGATGAATGATTTGGAGCTAAACTATCAACTTCTTAAATTAAGCCTGAATTCTAACAAGTGCTCCTTAGACTTAAATACATGATGAACAGGCAAGAAGCAACAAAGATTCCAAATATATACTATTAGTTACTTTGCAGGTTGAAGCTCTTTATAGCATATAAATAAAGATGAATTATTTAAATTTATTTATAACATTCACCTCCTTATTATACACTTATATTTTTGAGAATACACACAAAAGGAATGCATCTGGACTGGAGTTTAATGCTCCTTAGATCAAAAACATCTCTCAAGCTCAAGCAATCTTCAACCTAAATTGAGGACTAGGGGAAAAAGCCATTATTTCAAACTCACAGCTAAAAAGGTCCCAAAGGCAAAATAATTTTAAAGTCAACAACGAAAATGTTCCCCCAGTGGCAACATCATATATTTTGTCTTCACAGTTCATTTACTTTTCCTGCTGTATGTCCCATTGCCCTGTTTTCTGATGATGTTTATTATTTGGTTAGAGGAGAGGTGGTGAATACACATTATTGCAAAAAAAAAAAAGTATTTTTGATTATCCTACTTTCATTATTTTGCATGTTGGTTATCATTCCTATTTATTTTTTATTTCATGTGCAATTTCCTAACTGCAATATAAGAGACTATGGCGTTGATCTTTTATTTTCTCTGTTTAACCATTATTTTGGGGCTAAAGATTGTAAGACTATTTGTTTATTCTTTTTTTAAACCATATTTTGTAGATGTTAATAATCTTAGAAAACGTCAGAACAATATGAGAATGTTGACACATTTGAATCTTTTTCTTAATTTCTATCTAGAGTGTTCCCAGGGTAGCAGCAACCAATGTGCACTTACATAAGGCATCATGATTCAGAATTGTGGTCCTAATTATGTCCTTTTCTGAAGTAAACTCATTTCTAGGAGCTGAGGACTTTGTGCATTTATCTCTTAAAACGACCTTCAGAGTACCAGGTTGATTTGTTCATATGAAGTAGCAGCATACACATATTTATTTAAATGGATCACTTTGCAGTTTTGACTTTTGAAGTAAAATTTCAGTACCTAGGAAAAATACATAGTTGATGCAATTTTTGAACCAGTAGCAATATTTATCTGAAGATCTGCCATCTTTACAAGAAGTAAATGTAGTCACTCACTGTAATAAATCACTGTGCCATTTCTTAGATTTCTATAGAAGTGAAATTCACAATATCAAGCTATTATAATGAATATTTGATTATTATATTTGAACATTATTTTGAATATTTGAATATATGAACTATTTAAATAATATAATTAAAATAAACCTACTTTCTGAGCAAATTACTCTTTTTTTCTTTTTTATTAAAGTCTATTTCCAATGGTTAGATTTTGATTTTTTCAATTGGGACATTAAGAGAATTTTATTAAGAGAGCTTGGTAGCAAATTGGATCTGAAAATAAAGTGCTGAGCCAGAACATTCTCTTCTTAGAATGTGGTGGCCAACAAACAACACAAACAAGAAAAAGTGTTCAGATTAGCTACATGGCGAAAGTTGTTATTATATCTCGGTTGCTCATAACTCTATGTAAGAAAATTATTCATTGGGGGAGGGTAATCATCCACGTTTATACCAAAAAGATATGAGTCAGTATTTGCAAATTTTGATACTACCCTATTTTCTATCATTTACAATTTACAAATTTGAACCTTAGCATAAAAATCTCATCCACGATTTCCCACGGTTCTTTACTTTAGACTAACATTTCAGGGTATTCACACGCCCTAAAAACCTTACTTGCTTTCTTGATGTCTAAAGTCTTCCCTATAATTGGTCTGAATAACTCTAAATGAAAAGGGCCCAAAGCTACTTTTCTATTTTTTATTTTTTGGAAATTCACCCCCAAACACCAGCCTTTTCTCCCATTTAGTTTTCAAATGACTGAACAGCCCCCTGTCCCTCCTTGTGGATGTTTTCAAACTCTTAAGTGAAACGTCAAAAAATAAAATAATAATGAAAACTACAAATCCCATCCATCAGTGACGGCCCCAGTCTTCCAGATCTCTCCACCTTCTCCCCTGGCATGAAGTCAGCTAAAGGCTCAGGTTGAGGCATCTCGCAATATGCCTGAACGAAAGCAGGAGCTGCTGGGCCCGGCTGGTGCGCCGCTCTCGCCCGGGCTCCTTTAAATCGGCGGTGAGCGCGAGGCGAGAAGGGACCAGGACGACGCAGAGTGGGCCGGCCACCGACACGAGCATCACCTGTTCGGAGCTGGGCCTGCGCACTGGGCGGGCGGGCGCGGGGCGGGGCGGGGAGGCGGGGCGCTGTGGGCGGGGCGGACGGCGCCCGGCTGTCACCGCGCTCGCATCTGCTGCTGCCGCCGCCGCCGCCGCCGCTGCTGCTGCTCCCGGGCCCGGGGCGTGGACGCGTCTGCGGCCGAGGGTGGCTGGCGCTGCCCAACATGGAGGAGGCACCGGCGGCCGGCGTCGTCACCTGCGAGCGGGATTAGCTCCCCGGCGCCGGGCTGTCCCCGATCCCCGAGCCCCGGGACTCGGCCGCCTGCAACGCCCCGCTGCGGACCCAGGGGCTCCGAGCGCGGGGACTCGGACCCGGCGGCGGCCCCGAGCCTCGGCTGAGCTGAGCCATGGGCAACGAGGCGAGCTTGGAAGGGGAAGGGGAAGGGCTCCCCGAAGGACTGGCGGCGGCCACCGGAGGAGGGGCTGGCGGGGCGGGGAGCTCCCTGCACCCCGCGCTCCCGGCCGGCATGGAGGCGGATCTGAGCCAGCTGAGCGAAGACGAGCGGAGACAGATCGCGGCTGTCATGTCAAGGGCGCAGGGGCTGCCCAAGGGAAGCGTGGCCCCGGCCGCTGCGGAGCCGCCCTCCATGCACAGGCACGCGCAGCATGCATCCCTCTGTCCGGGCACGATATGGCACCGCTTCTCCTTGCACATACGTGCGCTGGCCGTATGGGCGAGGACGGCAGTACATATATGGCCCTTCCATGTATTTTATTTAATGTTCCCCTTAGTGAGGTGGTGAGCGACAGAGCATCATCCTTCTGCTGGATAGAATAATAATGATAATAATTTTTAAAAAGATGCACTGTAGAGTTTTTGGGTGGGATAGTGCAGGGTTGCTTGCTTGAAACTGTGATTTTTTTTTTTAAGGTTGTGATTTTTTTTTATGGCTTCTTGCACTTTCCCCCTTCCCCACCCCCAATGGCGTGGAGAGATGCCCGCCCACCCGTGCTTTACTAATCTGGAAGTCTTCCATGAATGCAAAAACGGACGTGTTTGAAATAGGTTAGAGCTGGATGTTTACCTGCCTGTGTTCAAATGATCTCCGGTGTTTTTTTCAGCATCTGCTTCTCTGTGTGTGGAGGTTTTCAGTGTTTCTGGTTCACGATATATGGAGTTTTTCTGGAGGTGATTTGCCCTTCCTTCCTTCCCACCCCACACCCAGAGAAGAGCAGAAGCTGTAGAGCTAGAAAGTCCCTAATGAATACACCTTTTATATTCATTAAGGGACTCTGAAATATATTGTGGCATTAAACAGATGGTTTGGTCACAGCAAGCAGGTGCTGTACGTGCATTTCTGAATTAGCATATGCTATTTTTTAAACCACTGCTCTTTTATATGCGAAAGTGGCTGACAGTTTTGGAAGAACATGTGAATTCATATCATTTTTAAAGTACTGAAATACTTTTCAAAGACAAAATAAGTCAATGCCAAGTAGCATAGAAAAGAGAGTAATTCTGTAATAGCAATCCATTCGTTTCCACCCCTAGATCTGTTCCTTTTTATCCTAATAACTTAGTTTTCTAATTAGAGTACTCAGAGGGTGTAATCATTGTGCTTGTCCAGACTTTTATTATTGTAAACAAGCCCTTTAACTTTGCACCCTCCTGGAGAGATCAGTTCTCTGTCCGTGGTGCTGAACGTGATTCACTCTTTGCTTTATGATTAACTAAAGGAAAAACAAATTTTCATGTTAAATAACTGGAATACTAGAGCCCTTACATGTAGGATCAAATTATATCTATCTCCTTAAAATTTACATGGGATCAATCATGTAGTTTTTAGCCATATATGTATTACATTTTATATAGTAAAAATACGCAGTTATCGATAGCTATAATATTTGTACATGAGCCCTTAAATGCCTAAAACATATCAGGTATAACTATATACAAGCTTCTTTATATGGAATGCTTTTTGAATTTTCAAACTAATATAATATCAGACTATGTATTTGGTATAAAGGCTTTGCTTTTCCCTTAAGCAGCACAATTACAATATATGCTATTTTCTCTACCAATGACATATTACTTGAAAAAGTATGATATTTCATAGGGTAGTAATGAGGTAAAGTATATTTTATCCTTTTAGAAAGATTATGTTAGCTCTTATACAATTTTTCTGAGACAGAAGCAACAGGTTTAGTATGTTGTAAAAATAGTAAGAATAGCATGAACTTTAATTTTTTTAGATTTATTTTATTTCACAAGTCTGACAAAATATTACATCTTGTAAAATTATAATGTTTTATGAAGAATTTGTGTTACTATATTTTAAAACCTCTTGTTGGTGGAATTCTTATTCACTGACAATCTGTGGCATCAAGTAATTATAAACAATTCATTGTTTTTACAATACATTTCTGTGATTTCTGCAACCTGCTTTTAATTTTACTTTACTATTTTAGGAAAGTGCATATTTTGAAAGTTATTAATTCATTAACTATTGATCAAAGAAGCACTTTTATGGCTTTTAGAAAGAGTTATCTCTAAGTATATATTTGAAGTGTATATATATGATTTTACATTTCAAGAGATTTGGAAACATAAACTAGATGGGGTTTGTAGTTTTTTAAAGAGATACTGCTGTTGAGAGTTCTTTTTGGATAAGAGAGAAGAACATTGGCCAGGAAGTGGGGGACACATTCAGGGTGAAAGTCTTATTGCTGTGTAAGCCATTGAATGACTAGTGCTCAGCCAACCTATGTGTTTCTGTCCTAGCAGTGTTGGGAGCTACCCCACTGTTCTGAGGAAACTGGGTTTCTTTCTTAATCTTGTTTAATTTAGCTTCATTGGTGATAAATTACATATGCTTCACAACCATCTGTGTTTCTGTATCCTTGTTTCCAGATGATGCATGAGATAATGGACTTTTTTAAGGATCAGTTAAAAATCGACAGGGACATTTTGTTTGAGTTTTTTTAAAGATTTTATTTTATTTTTTTATAAAGCAGTACTGTGATACAAGCATCAAGCAGAACTTGCAATAACTACTACAGAAAAGTTTCATGCTGCATTGTTGTGAATCTTTATTGATTCTTCATGAATCTATTATTTTGCATTTAGAGGATACAGGTATAGGGGCAATCCAAATCCTGGCATCCCTCCCAGGAATCGAGGATCCAAATTTCTATGACTAGTTTTATATATTGACTAAACCTATTAATTCCCTTAAGTCCTAGTGTGACAGTGTAATAGCTCTTCTGAAAGTTACTTGTATTTCTACTACTATAAAATTTTAAGTGGCTCAGCATAGTAAAATATCATTGCCTACTATGTTGCATTTAAATATTTAGCATGCTAACTGCTTGTATGTTCTTATACTTAAGTACCTGTTTATCTGATTTGTAGATGGAACAGTTTCCTAGGAATATGAAATAATTCTAGTCTGTGCATAATGTGAATGAAATTAAATGGATGATTATATAAAACGGGTTTATTTACCAGGCAGAAATAGAAGATAGGTTACAATTGAAATGCTGTGGATTTTTGATTCATAGTAAGCCCAGAGAGATGAAATTTTATTATTTTACCCACTCATTCTATTTACAACTACAGATATATTATGAGGGTTTTGCTGCAAAATGCTCTGATAGAATACAAACACAAGAATTTAGATTTAATAAGAACAGAAGAATTTTGATATATTATTTTCCTGAGAATTTTGTTTTGGTCTCTTCGACTAAAAGACTCCTTAACTCTTTTTCATCCAAGAAAGAGCAGGCAAGCCCAGGTTCTAAAATGAATCTGAGATATTTCCATGTATACCTTATAAGGTCTGCTTATAGTATTTATAGTTTGAAATGGAAAGAATTCAAGAAACATTAATCTAGAGAAAGATGGAAGAACATGAACACCATATATGTCCCATGAAGTCATGTTGTATGGTCCTGCTATAAAAGGACAGACCTGAGTGTTTCTGATCAGTTGCCTGGTTAGTCTGCCTATGTTGTATGGCCCATAAATTATGTTAATTATGTTACAAATATCCAAGTTACTTGTCAGAAAAAGGTTCCCACCCCTGAAATTTCCGTTATGTGCATTTGTTTATTCTCTCATTGTTGTCCATTCATTTGCTTACTTTTCAAATATAATTGCTTATTTGCTTGTTAGCAATCTCTGTTTTAGTGATTAAAAATAAATGACTGAATGAGTGAAACACATTCTCTGTCTAGGCATTCACAGTCTAGTACCTAGACACATTAGATTTTAGACATTTTACTTTTTAAACTAAACACCATTAAATCATACAGAAAATCACCAGACCACAGTTATTAAGGCCTCTTCCTGTATGTGTCTGTATTCAGCTTGTATTTTCTCTTAAAGGCATTTTACTCATTTTAAATCATGTTGTTTTAGTTATTTTTGAAGATTATCACAGCTAAAAGTAGTGTGAACCACAAAGCAGTTTATATAGCTATTAAGATTATTTATATTATATTTTTTGGTTTGGGTTGTATGTGATGGAACTCAGGAGTGACTTTCAACATAGTGCTTTAGGGTTCTCCCAGCATTCTTTTGAGTTATCATGTCATCGGCCTCCTATATTTGTAGGGATGCACATAAAATGCATTTTACTAGGTTTTTGAGCTTACCTGTCTAGTTCCATAGCTAATATGTATTTTATAACTGAGGATAATAATATAGCTCAGATCTGAAGGAAGTATATGTAATTTTAACTTTTGGTATAAGTAGCTTACTGTCAATTATGTGTTTATTTGTTGTTGTTGTTTTTGGGTCACACCTAGCAGCGTTCTGGGGTTACTCCTGGATACACTCAGAAATCGCTCCTGGCAGGCTCGAGGCAAATGCCTTACCTCCATGCTATATTTCCGGCCCAATTATTTGTTTATTATCACAATTACTGGTATTTGTGAAATTTATTTTTGTTTGTGTATAAGTATATATAGTGACTAATATGCTGAAAGCAACCACTAAGCTAAGTTTAACAGTATTTCATAGGGAAAATTTAGTAAAGCTGACAATGAATATATATGTATATATATTAATTTTATATAAATTTCTAGGACTATGTGTGAAGGAATCAATTCAAATAAATGACTAAATAATTACTTTTAGGATAGTAAATCCTGTAACTGTGAATTATTAAAGGGAAGTAGTAAAGTTATTAATTAAATATAGAGTATTTTTAGAAACTGAAATAGATTATCTTCAATCTATTTTACTTTCTAAACAGGGAATCATTGAAACGGATCTATTTTGGACTATTATGACCATTGACTGCATATTAACCTGTAAATCTGCACTCAGCATTATTTTTCTCAAATGAAACCATGTAGCAATGCATTTTAATTATCTTAGAACTGTTGTACTTTATTACCATAATAATTATAGTTCCCTATATACATTTTCAGAGACTTAAAGGATTTGTCATTTTCTCCTAGGAAAAAAGATCACTCCAAATAATTCTATTTACTGATATTTATTAGAAAAGCACTGTGTATACACTGAAATTTATATATTATTTCTGAGCCATTGATTCAGAAATTATTGCTATTAACTTTTTTCTATTTGCCTTTACCTTACTCTCAATCTAAACTTCTGACATGGCATCATTTTAAAAACTTAATTCATAGTAAGTACAAAATAGTATGAAATAAAATTTTATATGTTCATTAACAGGTACATTTGGCAAATAAAATTAATACCAATAACTTCATTGTAACATGTTAACATTTAAAAACAACCATTAATTATTTTTTCTTTTAATTCATGAAAGTATTTTTTTAAATTGAAGAGTAATACATATCAAACAACATAGTTGATATTCAATTTCCTTTATAAATATAATGTAGTATGTTATTTGTTCATGACTTTTATCAGTAAAGAATGACTCATTAAGAACTTAATGTGGGACTAGAGCAAGTGAAGTACTTGCCTTGACTGTCACTGAGCCCTGTTTGATTCCCAGTAGCACATATGAATCCTTAGCACTGACAGGTGTGATTCCTGAGCACAAATCTAGGCATAAGCCCTGAGCATCAGAGAGCTTATCCTTAAAGCCTCTATGTGCCCCCAAATTAGTGTACTCAATTTTTGCCTACAAGCTAATATAAGAAGCAGCTACTTAAAACCTTTAGCTGTAATAGTTTAAAATTGATCATGTTCCCAAAACTAAATTTAATTATCTGGTATAATTGTCTATAAAAGAATTTCTGCAAATTAATTACAGTTGGGGGCCAGAGAGATAACATGGAGGTAAGGCTTTTGCCTTGCATGCAGAAGGTCAGAGGTTCAAATTCCGGCATCCTATATGGTCTGCTGATCCTGCCAGGAGCAATTTCTGAGCATAGCATCAGGAGTAACTCCTGAACACTGCTGGGTGTGACCAAGAAACAAATAAACAAAAAAATTAGTTGCTGTTAAAATTTTAAATCAGGCCAAAAAGATAGTACAGTAGGTAGAGTTTTATCTTGCACACAGCTGATACGGTTTTGATCTGCTCAGGAGTGATCCCTTAGTACAAAGATTGCCTAAAGATTTCAGATTAAGGGACCATAGAGATAGCATGGAGGTAAGGCGTTTGCCTTTTATGCAGAAGGACAGTGGTTCGAATCCTGGCATCCCATATGGTCCCCCGAGCCTGCCAGGAGTGCTTTCTGAGCGTAGAGCCAGGAGTAACCCCTGAGTGCAGCTGGGTGTGATCCAAAAACAACAACTACAGAAAGATTTCAGATTAAGAACTAGATACTTTAAGCATAATTAATATTCTATAGCATTGTTCTTCTTTAAAAAAGATGTGAGCTGGGATTTAAAAAAAATGTTTTAGTGATCATTTGGTATACATGTTTACTGTAAACTTAATAAGGTCAGTTTTGATGGGCATTACTCTTCAAAACAGAATAGAATATGATCCACTTTCTCAAGTCTACATGAAAGAATTCATGTAGTCAACTTCACTTACCAGAAAGCCTTTTAATGGCATTATTTGACTTATATCACTAATATAAACTCTTGTAGTAAAGTTTTAAAAAATGACACAAGGGGC
>PVKC010014532.1:0-15265 GCA_004027635.1 Crocidura indochinensis | reverse complement strand
GATTTCCTACACTGGAGCTGAAGAGAAGAGGATGTATTGACCTTAAAACCTTAATACTGCAACTAGAATAGACATCTTGCTTATGCTGTATTGGAATAGAGGGGTATGGCAAGTCTTTCTCTTGCGATCTTTCAGGTAAGCCCAAGAAGGTAGTGTTTGTTTGTTCTATTTCATGTTCATGCTAGAGTGAAACAGGGAACTTTGGGGTGAGCAGAGATACTTACAGGTATACAGCATCTGGTCCTGCAATGTCGGAACATGCAATTGACTCCCAACCTCCCTCCCCCATGCTCATGCCCCCACAGGGGCAAAAGACAGCAGCAGAGGGGCCAGAGAGATAGCATGGAGGTAAGGTATTTGCCTTGCATGCATAAGGACAGTGGTTAGAATCCTGGTATCCCATATTGTCCCCAGAGTCTGCCAGGAGCAATTGCTGAGCATAGAGCTAAGAGTAACCTCTGACCGAAAAATCAAAAAAGAAAAATGAAAAAGAAAAAAAATAAGGACAGCAGTGGTACATGAGCTGGCTCAGGGTAAGGGAGGCAGAGATAAAAGTGAGTTAGGACTCCAAACCCCAATGCCCTCATGCCCTGGAGAGCCCATTGTCCTAAAAGCATTCACTAGCAATATGAAATTAAAGATCAAAATATTAAGGAGCTCAATATAGCGACTATTAAAAAAGTCACACCAAAACACAATCTCCATGTTTTGTTCTGCCAGCTCCATAGACTCATTCTGTACTCAAAACCAAATCATGAAAAATTATGGGTACATCTGCCAGCTGAAAGCTAGAAATCTTGGGAATAGGACAGACCAAGGCTCTGCCCTTTTGAAGCCATGCCTGCTATACCCATTACCAACAATCTCTATTTTCCAATGGCCCTATTTTACCACTCCTCTATGACTTTCTGCAGAGACACCAATCTGACCAAACTCAAGGTATACTGGTATATGGCCTAGCATCACCAGGGCTTTTATGAATGAAATCTGGAACCTCCTGCCTCCTTCCTCCTCTACCTTCTCATACTTTTGAAAGCCCTGACAACTGAACCATGTCCCACAAAAGCTGTAGTACCAGCATTAATGCTTAGAAGTCCTGGTCAACGCCATTTTTATTTAATACTATTATCCCCATAGGACCAAGTTAAGGTCATCCCCATATGATTTAATACTGTCGTCCCCATAGGCTGCCAATGTATATCTGAAGCCACCTAATATTCAAGAAAAAATTAAGTAACAGAATGGTCAATTTGCAACAAGCACCTACTAAACCTGACCATATTAGAGAAACAATTATTTTCACATGTTTGCTTATCATTGTACTCCTATTTTTTCTTTCTCTTCTTTTTTGTTTTTATTTTTTAATAGTCTCTCCCACTTATCTGGAAACAAATGTCTTATGATCAATGGTGTCAACTATGTGATAGCTCTTTAAATAAGATAAATTAAAATATAAAATCATGGGACTGGAGCAGTGGTGCAAGTGTTAGGGTATTTGCCTTGCACATGCTAACCTAAGATGGACCACAATTCAATCCACAGGCATCCCATATGGTCCCCAAGCCAGGAGTGATATCTGAGTTCATAGCCAGGAGAAACCTGTGAGCATCACAGGGTGTGGTCCAAAAACCAAAAAAAATAAAATAAAATCACAACCTAATTATAGAGCCCCTTTATGAGTGTAAAACTTGAAGCAACTACAGGAATCCACCAGCTAAGTAATCCTGTTTCCAAATCAGGAACTCTTGGCTCTGAAGATAAATGTTATAGGTTTTCCTAAACATATAAATCAAGGTCAACAGAAGATGTCTCTCCATTTATTTAGGGGATTCACTAGCTCCTCCCTATTCTAGGGTTGAACTGCTGAGTTTGTGCATGCTGAGCCACATGTATAACTGTTGTGCTCTTGTTTGTGTTTTGTTTTGCTTGGGGCCACACCTCCTCGTGATGCTCGGGGTTTACTCCTAGACCTGCACTCAGAAATCACACCTGGCAGTGTTCAAGAGACCCGTACGGTTTCCAGGAATAAAACCTGGGTCCACTATGTGCAAGGCAAATGCCCACTTGCTGTACTCAAGACCAAATCATGTGATCCTGATGCACATAGATGGATGCTGCACTGAAGGCCATTGGTTTAACAGAGGCAACAGCAAGCCCCAGCAGGATAGGCTGAGTAGCTGCTCAGGACTTTAGGTGCTTTGTCTTGAAATGCAATTTTGTTTATTTAATATAGAATTAAAAAACATGTTTTATTTTTATTTGACTTAAAATATTGTTTTGTGTATCTTAATACTTCTATTATTAGGCAATTTTTAAGCCTATTATTTTTCAACCTATTTTTTAAGAAAATCGAAGTATACTATATTATGATGTCATACTGCAAGCATTATTATTTTAATATCTTTATTTAAACACCTTGGTTACAAATATGATTGTATTTGGGTTTTAGTCAATGTAAAGAACTCCCCCTAACCAGTGCAACATGCCCATCACCAATGTCTCAAACCTCTATCCTCCCCACCCCACCCCATGCCTGTACTCTAGAAAGGCATTCTACTTCCCTCACTCATTCACTCTGTTACAATATTTCTCAATGTAGTTATTTCTCTAACTGTACTCATCACTCTTTCTGGTGAGCTTCATATCGTGAGCTGGACCTTCCAGCCCTCTTCGATTTTGTCTCTGAGAATTATTGCAAAAATGTCTTTTATTTTTCTTAAAACCCATTGATGAGTGTGACTGTTCTGCATCTATCTCTTCCCATCTGGCTTATTTCACTCAGCATAATAGATTCCATGTACATCCATGTATAGAAAAAAATTCATGACTTCATCTCTCCTGATGTCTGCATAATATTTCATTGTGTATATGTACCAAAGTTTCTTTAGCCATTCATATGTTAAAGGGAATCTTGGTTGTTTCCAGAGTCTTGCTATGGTAAATAGCACTGCAATGAGTATAGGTGTAAGGAAGGAATTTTTGTATTGTATTTTTGTGTTCCTAGGGTTTATACTTAGGAGTGGTAGAGCTGGATTGTATAGGAGCAAATTTCTAGTTTCGGAAGGAATCTCCACATCACTTCCCATAAAGATTGGTCTAGACGGCATTCCCACCAGCAGTGGATAAGAGCTCCTTTCTCTCCACATTCTCCCAGCACTGCTTGTTCTCATTCTTTGTGATTTGCGCCAATCTCTGTGGTGTGAGACATTACCTCACAGTTGTTTTGACTTGACTAGCATCTCCCTGATAATTAGTGACGTGGAGCATTTTTTTTCATGTGCCTTTTGGCCATTTATAATTCTTCTTTGACAAAGTGTCTGTTCATTTTTTTCCCCATTTTTTGATGGGATTAAATGTTTTTTTTTTGTTGTTGTTGTTGTTGTAAAGTTCCATCAGTGCCTTGTATATTTTGAATATTAGCCCCTTATCTGATGGGTATTGGGTGAATAGTTTATCCCACTCAGTGGGTGGCTCTTGTATCCTGGGCACTGTTTCCTTTGAGGTGTACAAGTTTCTCAGCTTAATATATTCCCATCTGTTTATCTCTGCTTCCACTTGTTTGGAGAATGCATTTTTCCCTTAAAGATTCCTTTAGTTTCGGGGCCCCGGAGATAGCATGGAGGTAAGGTGTTTGCCTTTCATGCAAAAGGTCATCGGTTCGAATCCCGGTGCCCCATATGGTCCCCCGTGCCTGCCAGGAGCAATTTCTGAGCATGGAGCCAGGAGTAACCCCTGAGCACTGCTGGGTGTGACCCAAAAAAAATTAATTCAAAAAAAAAGATTCCTTTAGTTTCATTGTCATGGAGTGTTTTACCTATGTGTTGTTCTCTATACCTTATAGGCTCTGGTCTGATATTTTTAATCCATTTGGATTTTACCTTCATACATGGTGTTTGCTGTGGGTCTGAGTTCGTTTTTTTGCAAGTTCGTTTTTTTGCAAGATGAGCCAACACCACTTGTTGAAGAGGCTTTTCTTGCTCCATTTAGGATTTCTTGCTCCTTTATCAAAAATTAGGTGATTGTATGTCTTTGGAACATTCTCTGAGTACTCAAGCCTATTCCACTTATCTGAGGGTCTGCCTTTCTTCCAATATCATGCTGTTTTGATAACTATTGCTTTGTAATACAGTTTAAAGTTGGGGAAAGTAATGCCTCCCATATTTTCCCCCAAGGATTGCATTAGCTATTCGAGGGTATTTATTGTTCCAAATGAATTTCAGGAAAGTCTGATCACTTCTTTGAAGAATGTCATGAGTATCTTTAGAGGAATCACATTAAATCTGTACAATGGTTTAGGGAGTACTGCCATTTTAATTATATCAGTCCTACCAATACATGAGCAGGGTATGTGTTTCCATTCTGCATGTCTTTACTTATTTCTTGGAGCAGGGTTTTATAGTTCTCTTTGTATAGGTGCTTCACATCTTTGGTCAAGTTGACTTCAAGATATGTGAGTTTGTGTGGCACTAATGTGAATGGGGTTGTTTTCGTAATGTCGATTTCTTCCCTATCATTAGTAGTATATAAAAAGCCATTGATTTCTGTAAGTTGATTTTCTTCTTCTTTTTTTTTTTTTTTTTTTTTTTTTTTTGGTTTTTGGACCTCACCCGGTGATGTTCAGGGATTACTCCTGGCTATGCGCTCAGAAGTCGCTCCAGGCTTGGGGGACCATATGGTAAACTGGGGGATCAAACCGTGGTCCGTCCTAGGCTAGCGCAGGCAAGGCAGGCACCTTACTTCCAGTGCCACCGCCCAGCCAGTAAGTTGATTTTCTAACCTGCCACATTGCTATGTGAATCTATTGTTTCAAAGAGCTTTTTGGTGGAGTTTTTAGGGTTTTGTAAGTATAGTATTATGTCATCTGTAAACAGTGAGAGCTTGACTTCTTTCTTTTCTATATGGATGCCCTTGATATCTTTTTTTGCCTAATCATTATTGCAAGTACTTCCAGTACTTGATCAGGGCTCATCTCTTTCAGGGGGTGGCCCCTGGCTGGCCAGGCAGGGGAATCTTGTTGGCAGACAAATTAAAGTGTTAAAAACTTCAAAAAAAATAGGAGTGGTAAGAGAGGACAGCCTTGTCTTGTGACAGAAAATGGAGGGAAAGCTTTTAGATTTTTCTCCATTGAGGATTTGCCACTGGTTTGTGGTAGATGGCCTTAACTATATTGAGAAAGGTTCCTTCCATTCCCATCTTGCTGAGAGTTTTGAACAAGAATAGGATCTTGTCAAATGCTTTCTCTGCATCTATTGATATGTTCATGTGATTTTTATTTTTCTTGTTGTTGATGTTGTGTATTATGTTGATAGATTTAGGGGTGTTAAACCAACCTTGCATTCCTGGGATGAAACCTACTTGATCATAGTGAACGATCTTCTAGATGAGTCATTAGATCCTATTTGCCAGGATTTTGTTTTGTTCATAAGAAATATTGGTCTGTAATTTTCTTTTTTGACACCATCTCTGTCTGGTTTTGGTATCAAGGTGATGTTGGCTTCATAAAAGGTATTTGGAATTGTTACCATTTTTTTTTCAATTTCACGAAAGAGCCTGGCCATGTTGGTAGTAGTTCCTCTTGAAAGGTTTGAAAGAATTTGGGGCTGGAGCGATAGCATGGAAGTAAGCCATTTTCCTTTCATGCAGAAAGTCATTGGTTCAAATCCTGGCATCCCATATGGTCCCCCAACCTTGCCAGGAGCGATTTCTGAGCATGGAGCCAAAAGCAACCCCTGAGAACTGCTGGGTGTAACCAAACAACAACGACAAAAATACCAAAGAAATATTTATTAGTGAATCCATCTGGGCCTGGGATTTTGTTTTGGGGCATTTGATTACTGTCATAATTCCCTCAATAGTGATGCAGGTGTTTATATATGCTATATCCTCATTATTCAACTGTGGAAGGTTATAAGAGTCCAAGAATTTATCCATTTCTTTCAGGTTCTCATGCTCTAAGCTTTGTTATTTCCTCTGTCTCCCTAGTTATGGTTCTTTTTCTTGATCATTTTCTAATTTTATAAGCTTCATCATTCAGCTATTCAGTCAAATATGATTTTTCTTCCTTCCTGATGTATGCTTACAAAGCTATAAATTTTCCTCTCAGTAATCGCTTTTACTATGTCCCATAGATTCTGATAGTTTGTTTCTTCATTGTCATTTGTTTCCAGGAAAGTTTTGGTTTCCTCTTTGATTTCATCTTGAACCCACTGGTTGTTCAATAGCAGGCTGTTTAGTTTCCAGTTGTTAAAGTTCTTCTTCTGTGTCCCTTTGTAGTTCACATCTAATTTCAGAGCCTTGTGATCAGCAAAGGTAACCTGCAAAATTTCTATCCTCTTGATTTATGGAGGTATGTTTTAAGTGCCAGCATGTGGTCTATCCTGGATAATGACCCATGTACATTGTATTCATGAACAATATGCATCCAGATTTTCTGGGGATGGAGCATATATATATACATATGTATATGTATATATATGTGTGTATATATGTATATGTGTGTATATATGTATATGTGTGTATATATGTATATATGTGTATACATATATATATGTATACGCATGTATATATTTTTATATGTATATATATGTTTGTGTATTCTTCCATTTCTCTTTCAGGGCTAGAATATTTTAGTTGGGTTTTTGGCTGGTTGACCTATCAAGTGTTGACAGGGCCGCGTTGAGGTCTCCCACAGTTATTGTGTTACTATTGATACCCTCTTTCAAATTTGTCAATAATTTTATGAGATATTTTGCTGGTTTCTCATTGGGTGTGTATATGTTTAGTAGTGCAATTTCTTAATGTTGCACATATCCCTTGATTAGTATGAAGTGTCCATCTTTGTCCCTTACAACTTTTCTGAGTCTAAAGTTGGTATCGTCTGATATTAATATGGCCACCCTCGCTTTTTTTATTTAATTTTTTATTTATTTTTAATTATGTGAACAATGATGCAAAGAAAGAAGACAAGGTAAAGTTACAGTGAGGGGGAAATCACCCAAAAACAGAGTTCTCAGAAGAAATCCCCCTGCTGGCACCTTAAAGAACATTAAGAAAAATAAAACAATGATGCAAAGAAAGAAGACAAGGTAAAGTTACAGTGAGGGGAAATCACCCAAAAACAGAGTTCTCAGAAGAAATCCCCCTGCTGGCACCTTAAAGAACATTAAGAAAAATAAAACTGAACCCATTACTTTGTCCCTCAAGTCTCCAGATTATAGTACATTATTACATCTCTTAGCATACACCAAGCAATCTAAAGCAATAAAATTTATGTAATTCCTTAAACTTGAAGGCATATTAGTTTTTTACTTTTCCATTCACATGCATATTAGTTTAAGTTAACCTCAAAAGTTTAAGTGGGTTTTTTTTTTAAGGTTTAGAGCAGGGGTCTCAAACTCAATTTACCTGGGGGCCACAGGAGGCAGAGTCGGGATGATCCTTGAGTGAAAAGTCAGTAGTAAGCCTTGAATATTGGGGGATGTGACCCAAACAACTAAAACAAAACAAAACAAAAAAAGATTCCCCTAGGGCAGGGCCATAAAATGTTGTAAGGAGGGCTGCAAACAGCCCACAGGCATGAGTTTGAGACCCCTGGTTTAGAGTCAAAGGAGCACAGTAAAAACGGTGTTAGAGTGACAATTATCATTTGCATAGGCCCACAAAATATGGGGGATCTGGGAAGGAAAAGCCTTGGCCTAAATACAAGGAGACCCTACCCTGAAGTTTCCTGGCATAAGACCAACTCCAGGCTTCAGGCAAACTAGTTTGTCTAATTCAGGTCATTGTCTGTAGTGCCACTAGTTTTATTTTTCACACAGTCTCTGTTTTTGGTATCATGTTTCTGTACTGAAGATCCTGAAATCTGTATATCCTACATTTAAGTAAGGATGGTGTGGAGCATCCTCTAATTTCCACTCACAATTAAAGGACAATGCAGAAAGCCCTGTTCAGTAAGCAGGTCATTGTTGTTGTTAAGTCTTCTCAGTGTTAAGGGAAGACTGTTTTGAGAAGATCGATGTCAGAGTAGCAGTAGTGTCTTCCCTGGTAGAGGATGGCTTCCAGGTGATGTTATAGACAACTTTGGATGCTTCATAGATGGCTTTCCTGGTTCCGGCCACCCCAGCTTTCTTAAGGGTGTTGTTTGCTTGGATGATTTTCTTCCAGTCTTTGGTTTTGAGTCTATGTTTGTTCTGACTATTCAGTTGTGTTTCCTGTAGGCAGCAGATGATTGGATTCATTCTTTTGATCCATTTAGCCATTCTGTATTTCTTAACTGATGCATTTAGTCCATTGACATTGAGGGAGATGATTGTCATGGGATTTGATGTCATCTTTGTGTATTAGTATGGTGTGTCTGTTGGTCTGTCTTGTCTTAAAGTAGACCTTTCAGTTTCTCCTTTAAGGCTGGTTTTGCATTTGTAAAGTTTCTGAGCTGTTGCTTATCTGTGAACCTATGTATCCTTCCTTCAAACCTGAAAGTGAGTCAGGCTGGGTGCTGTATTCTAGGTGCAGTATTCAGTCTTGTCACAATATTCCACCACTGTCTTCTGGCTTGAGAGTTTCTTGTGATATATTTGCTGTAAGTCTTAAGGATGCTCCTTTGAAACGCAATTTCCCTTTTTGATCTTGCTACTTTCAGTATTCTATCTCTATCTATGGGATTGTCACTGTGACTAGGATGTGTCTTGGGTGTCCTGGGGTGTGTCTTGGAGTGTTTTTCATTGGGTCTCTCTTAGCTGGCTCTCTTTGGGCATGCAGAATTTGATTGCATGCAGTCTTTAGCCTTGGGAGTTTCTCTGTGATGATGTCTCTGACTGTTGATTCTTCCTGGGAATCTCCTTTCTGGACCTCTGGAACTCCAATGATTCTTATATTGTTTCTGTTGAGTTTATCAAAGACTTCTATTTTCATCTGTTCACATTCTTTGAGCAATTTTTCCAGTGTATGATCATTTGCCTTAAGGTTCTTTTCCAATCTCTTCTGCTGTATGGAGTTGTTCTGTATTTAATCTTCCAGTTCACTGATTCTGTCCTCAGCTGCTTTTACCCTGTTGGAGAGGCTTTTCATTGAGTTTTTCAGTTGAGCTACCATGTATTTTAGATCTGTAATTTCATTTTGGAGTTTCCTGATTTCTGTCTTTGTGTTCTGTTCAGCTAGAGCTATGTTCTTTGATTTCCATGAGAATCCTCCATACTTTTATTCTAAACTCCTTATCTGAAAGATTAATCAGATGTTGGTATTTTTTGGGTCATCACAGCTATCATCTTCATTCTCTGTGCATGGTGTTTGCTTGCGAGGTTTCCCTATTGTCACGCTTGTAGTGTGATTTTTTTTCTACTTGTTATGGTGGGGTTCATTAGTTAGAAAGAGCATGCGGCAGCGAAGTGAAGCAGAATGGCCATGCTCTTCTGGAGCTTCTAGGAGACAGTTTTTGCTGGACTCTTCCTGGCCCTCTCAGAAGTGCTTCAGGAGACAGAGGAGAAACACACAAAGCTGACAGGTCCCCTCAGTCTCTCCAGTTGCCAATCTCACAGCAGTGCCAGACCCCTCCCGCCTGTCTTCACAGACAAAGGAGTTTCCTCTCTGTCTGGCACCTCTGATAGCCGGGTTTCACTCACTCTATCTTTCTGAGTCTTTTGGCCTGAGTGCCTCCAAGAGACAGTTTTTGCTGGGCCCTTCCTGGCCCTCTTAGAGAGCTTCTGGAGACAGAAGAGAAGAGAAATATGCAAAGCCAAAAGGTCCCCTCAGTTCTTTTTTTCTATTTGTAATATCTTTATTAAGCACCATAATTACAAGCATGTTTGTAGTTCTCAGTAATCTTAAAGAGGCCAGAGTGGTGGTGCAGGATGTAAAGCATCTGCCTTATGCATGCTAGCCTAGGACAGACGGACCACACAGTTCGATCCTCAGGTGTCCCAAATGGTCCCTCAAGCCAGGAGCGATTTCTGAGTACATAGCTAGGAGAGCTCCTGCGCATCACTGGGTGTGACCAAAAAAAATAAAATAATACTCTTAAAGAAATATGAGCTGGGATTGGCACATGAGGCTTCCACTTCACTAACCCTCCTCTCTTTTTTTTTTTTTCAGGACAATGGATAAGGATGCCTTTGATCTTTTTGGAGGCCTCATTCACTAACTTTTGACAAAATTAATCTAAAGCTTAACTTTATGTTCACCCAGAACTTAACTCCTCATAGGCTGCTGTTGATAGGAAGCTTTACTGAGAATAACAAAATAAAGTTGATAAATGTTCGCCTTGGCAGCACATATACAAAAAGTTGATAAGCATGTAACAATAAATACGATATAATAAAGAAGATGGGAACATGTAACAATAAATATGATATTATAATAATACTAAATCAGGTGGTAATAGCTTTATTATTACTTATTTATTATTATTTAGTACAACAGCTAGTGCATTTGCCTTGCACATGGCCAACCAGATGTAAATCCCTACCATCCATTATGGTTCCTAGAGCCCCACCAGGAATAATCAGAGTACAGAGACAAGAGTAAGCACCAAGTGTGACCAAAATAATAATAATAAATAAAGTGGTTATTTTTGAATGGATATACTTACCAACATTTTTCAGACATTTAATCAATATGTTGTTTTTTAGAAGTCTTTTTTAAGAACTGTTTTTCAAAAAAGGATACTGAGATTCAGAAAAGTCAAATAAGATAGTATGTAGGGAACTAGGATATGACCCAAACAATATAATCTAACCATAATGTCTATAGAGTAATTAGTGGATTCACTTGGGACAGTCCATCAACTGCTTCATGCCTAGAAAACCAGATTTAGCAAATTAAAAACTACAGGACACCCAGTTAAAACTAAATTTCATTTAGACAATAAGTAAATGTTATTATAAGTATATCCTAATCTTGCACAGGACATACTTATATTGAAATTATTTATAGTTTGCCTGAATTTTGCTTTTAATTGAGTGTCTTGTATTTTACCTGGCAGCCCTCCCAGCTTACCATCTCACAGTACCTCTAAGTGACCGTCACAGTGCCTGAAATGACAGGAGTGTGGCCTTTTTGGGAAAGATAGAAGAGTAATTTTAGGTTAAAGTTGGCATCAGAGACAAGGACAGACCCTGTTTCCCTAGACAAAATCTCCACTTAATAGCAGCCAAAATGAACATTCCCCTTAAACTTGCAGGTTGGGCCAAGTAGTCCCATGGAATCCTTCCTCTTGTAGGCCCTGAAAACCTTAATCAATATTTACAGAATGAGGGCCTTCTGACCTTCAGACTTCTCACCTTGTAAATAATGATAATATTTCACTGGGCTGTTTTGAAGGTCAAGTGAGGTTATGTATGTAAACATTTGCTATAAATGCTGTTTAGGGGCTCATGTTTTTGAATATATGAAATTAAGAAGCAGTGTCATTTTTTCCCTCAAGAACCAAGAATAAATTCTGTTAATCCAAGCCACTTTCAGTGAACATACAAACCAGGAAGCCTAATATTTAAACAGATTAAGATAAAAACTAATATACTTAAAAGTGCATTTTTTAAAAATGACAGTTTGAAACCTGCTATAAAAAATTTGCAATGCCAACTATTCAAGCAGTTATGTGAAAGTACAAATAAACTTCTACATGGAATATATGTATCATTTATTTTCACTATCATGCATTATTTATTAAATATGTTTTCAAAAATAAGTGATACTATTAAAAATCATGCACTTTGCTTTATTAAAAGAGGGACCCACACCCACTAGTACCCAGGACTTACTCTTGAGCCTACATACAGAAGTCACTTCTTATGGGTTCAGGGGGCCATATGGGGTTCTGGAAAACCCTGGTTGACTGGACCATGTACAAGGCAAATTGTCTACCCACTATACTATCTCTCCAGCCCCATGCTCTATTTTTTAAAGTTGCCAAAAGATAGGAACTTGGGAATATGTCTCAAGGATTTTAATTCATATTTTGCATATAGGAGCCTTGGGTTTGATTCTTAACATTACAAGATCCCTCAAACACTACCAAAAGCAACTCCTAACACCATGTTAGGAGAAACCTCCAAGCAATGTTACATGTTGTTCCTTCTACCCCTTTTCCCCAAAAAAAGACATCCCTAAATATGTATATAAATATATATATATATATATATATAATTAGGGGCCTACAGAACAATACAGTGGTTGTCTTTGCATGCTACAGACCCAGATTCAAGTCTGAACATCTTAGATGGTCCCACCAGGAATGATCCCTGAGCATAGAGCCAGGAGTAATCACTGAGCACTGACAGATTTGGGGTAAAAAGAAAACACAAAAATTGCTAGTTGCTAAAAACAATATAATAGGAATAATAATCATATAACAATAAAAAATATAATAATAATAATAATAAAACAGTGAGAGCAATAGCACAACAGCTAGGGCATTTGCTTTGCACATGATCAACCAGATAAATGTAAATCCCTAGCATTCATTATGATTCCCAAAGCCTCACCAGGAATGACCTGAAGTGCAAAGACAGGAGTAAGCACCAAGTGTGGCCAAAATAACAACAATAAATAAATAAGGCAGTTGTTTATGAATGAATATACTCACCAACATTGTCAGACATTTAATCAATTTGTTTTTTAGAACTCCTTTTTAAGAAACTGTCATACAAGTAGTAATTACTGACTTTTTCTGCTCATAAAAAGCATTTGTTTTTAAAAATCTAAATACTTCTGAAGAAAATTTAAGTCAAATGAAGTTTTAGCTATTTAATCTGTGTCAATTGACCAAAGTGAAATGTGCTTCCAAATATGTCATCTCTTGATCTGATTAGACTATGTGCTTAAAATATAACTGTTCTAGAAATTTCTCATGGAATTAGAAGAAATATTAGAAGTTTGAAGAAAAATGACAGAAAAAGAGAGCAGAGAGATTATTGAAACTGGTGAACCTAATTACAATTCTTTGCCTTCAGAAAGCAGACATTTGGACCCAGAGAGATAGCACAGCTTTTGCCTTGCAAACAGCCGATCCAGGACCAAAGGTGGTTGGCTCAAATCCCGGTGTCCCATATGGTCCCCCCGTGCCTGCCAGGAGCTATTTCTGAGCAGATAGCCAGGAGTAACCCCTGAGCACTGCCGGGTGTGGCCCAAACTCCAAAAAAAAGAAAGTAGACATGTGCTAAGATATGAGAATGCAAGAGAAAGACTATAGACCTTTCCTTGCAAGTCAGAAAAATCTGGATTTTGTAGTGGCTCTATGGAGAACTTGCTGTGTAATCCTCAGCAATTCACTCGCTCACTCTTGGCCTATTTACTTATCTTCAAATATGAAGATAAGAATACTTTACGGGTAACCTGGAAAGAAGAAATAAAAGTATTAATTTAAATTTAATACCTGGTAGTTTTTAAAGAATGTTCTTACAATGTTTATTTTAAAATAGACCCTAAAATCTTAATACTCAGGAAAAACAATTCAGTGAGGGGATATCGTGGGAAGAATTCAAGAACATTCTATATTGGAGTTCATTTGGGTGTAAAAAGATAAAATAGGAAATTAAAAGATAAAGTCTATAAAAATATAGATTTAGAGGACTGGAGTGATAGCACAGTGGGTATGGCATTTGTCTTGCATGCAATCAACTCAGGTCCAACTCAGGTTCAATCTCCTGCATCGCATATGATCCCCCAAACCTTCTAGAGTTATTTCTAAGTGCAAAGCCGGGAATAACCCCTGAGAGCCTCTGGCCCAAAAATGTGTGTGTGTGTGTGTGTGTGAGAGAGAGAGAGAGAGAGAGAGAGAGAGAGAGAGAGAGAGAGAGCGCTAAAGTATAATTTATCAAATGCTATTGCTAACTAAGACTTAGGTCTGGAAATCATTGTAAGGACTTCCACCATCTGTACACTCAGAACTGAAGTCACAATTCAACTGCCCTAGGAAATTACTCCTCGCTATAATAAACACCACATTTGTGCTGTGCCTGAGTCTGTAGGGGGTGGGGCGTATGATCCCAAGAGGAGAGGAGGACACAGGAGACTTTACAGAAAGGTCGTAAGTTGGGAGGAGAAACCATTATCAGATGTGATGGATGAAGCTTTTACAAGTGCCAGCCAAATCATATTGGTACATTGTGCCTGATGATTTCACATTTTGCAGCAATTATGAATTGGAAACAATTGGCAGGGAAGCAAAAAGGAAATCATATCACCCAAATTATGAGCTCATCTCAGTTTTTTCTTCTGCCACCTTGTAAATAGGAATAATGAATGACTAAGGTACTATGCTTTACAGCCCCCAAACTCAAGTGATTGTTCTTAAGGTCACTTGGGAGTTTTTCTTTAAATTCTTCCTTTCTTTGGCATAAAATATAACAAGTTTTCTGAAGCTTTCCCAGAATGAGGATCACACCCACCATGCTGACAATAATCTCCATGAATGTGCTTCCACTGTTCCTGTCAATCTCTTCACTTAACAATGATCTTTTTTTATTTATTGCTTGAGATAATAATGAAAGATGTGGATAATTTACTTGGCAACTTCTGCATGAAAAGTTTGGTATCTTCACTGGAGAATATGTGTGCTCACTGACACCTTGGAGGCCTCTAACAAATTGAGATGTCAATTTCTATATAAATTCATCGATATATTGATAGAAAAATAAAAAGGAATAAGCATAAATTTCACACAGTAATGTTTTAGGGAAGTGGGTTGATTACCTGGGATCTTAGGTTTATACAGGACAAAATTCTGCTCAGCTAAAACTTTTAAGTTTTTTTGTACTATTTTGATAAGGCAAAACTAAGATTTAAATAATTAACTTAAAAGTAAATTAAGTTACACATTCATATAAATGACCTTAGAATATTAGGTTAAAGTATTCACAGGGAATATGAAGTCGAAGGACAAGGTAGCTTTAAAGCATGGTGAGTCTAAAAATGGTCTTAAATGATACCAGTTCCCTACCCTCTCCCTCTCCAACACTTGGCTTGGCATTAATCTAAGTTGGCTTCCTTCCTAGCAGACTATCTCCATGTGTAAGCAAAGGTGCCTCCCAGAAGTTTCAAGTTCACCTGGTTTCTCTATGCTCACAAACCAGGACTAGAACAAGCATCTCAATAATATAATTTATATTTGTTCCCCCTCCCCTTCAAAGATCTTCAGGAATCCTCTCAGGTCTTGGGATAGATACATCCAGGAAGCATTTGGGTTAGCCTGAGAAGATTCACTTGCTTCTCAGACCTATGTTAAAATCTATGTAAAGGGGAAATGATAATTTTAGAGATGATAATGTTAGAG
>PVKC010014531.1:0-22094 GCA_004027635.1 Crocidura indochinensis | reverse complement strand
ATGTATTGTTTCAATACCTGCAGATTTTATTTTTGTTTTGGGGGTTATACTCAGGGGTTACTCCTGGCTCTGCACACAGGAATCACTCTTGGTGGTGCTTAGGGAATTGAACCCAGGTCAGCCTGTGCCTGGTAAGCCCCCTACCCGCTGTACTGTCTTCCTAGCCCCTCTGTTTGCAGGTTCTTAAAATATGGTTGTAAGTGGTCTCTATAAACATGACCCAGAGGTTGGGTAAAGTATCTTAATCTAATTGTTGCATGAAAACTTTTCCAAGCCCTCCAGGGGAGACTTATGCCCTATTTTTTGATCTTTGCTGGTGCTGCTATGACTTGAGGAAATATTACCAAAAGAGTTATTCTCACTTTAAAGACAGTGATATTTCTACAGTGGGGTCCTAAAACATCAACCTGAATGCCTCTTTATGTGCATGTATGTGTGAGAGAGAGAAAGAGACAGACAGAATCTGTTCAGAATTCCACATTGCAATATGCAGGTCACAGACAGACCAAACTCTAAGTATTTCCTATTCCATTTGCTTATGCAAAATTAATCATGTTGTAAGTGATGTTTAGTCCCAAGGAACATATAATTGATGATGCACCAAGAGAACTTTGGCAGCCAATGGAAAATCCAAAGGTGACCTAGTAGGAGCCTCATGCCTGAGCTCTTTCAAACACAGTCATGTCAGTGGGTGTTTTCAAAGACACCAATGAAGACTGGTGGGCGAATGGACTGCTGTGTTCCAGGTCCCCTTGGGAATTTCAAAGCCTTGAAATAAGTCAACAAGAGGGAATGTCTCGGGTTGCATCCTATTTCTCAGGGATGCCTGGAACCATGAGCGTTCCTGAGAAATATAGAAAGAAATGAGGGGTGGGGATATAGGGAGAGATGGGGGCAGGATATAAAAGGAGATGTGGGGATATTTTTACACCATAACTGTATTTTTCTTTGGTCAGGTGGTTGGTTTTTCTTGTTTAATATCAATCTGACCTGGAAATTATGGGCCTCTTATAACTCGTCTGATAGAAAGCTTCCTTTATGTCTGCATAGGGCTGAAAGTGGGAATTGTAACAAGTATCCATTGTTTGACGTAACAGCAGCATGTTATGCTGTTTCATCACAGCAGCAGGAAGGAACTTTCCACAGGTGATGTGGTATTGTTAGGAATCTTCTCCATTTATCAACAATCCTCAAAGGACTGGATGTCGTTTCTGGACTGGCTTGGGTCCCTGTCCCTAAGATATTCCTTTACATTACCCACCAACTTGCACCTTCTCGAGTAACAATTCTTGACTGCTTTGGAGATGCTGATGGGAGATGATATGCTAGCCTAACTTAGTCTTTCCCATATATAATAAAGTTTAACAATAGCTGTGAATGTGTCCATGAACCAAGTATTCTGTAGCTACAGAATTACATGTATCATAGTTATGCATAGCTCTTGCAAGTCAGAATTCCCTGAATGTCTATCCTCACCCAAGCCTGCTGTGTTCCCAATGAAGGCAACTCTGGATAAAAATCATTCCAAATCTACATTGCATTGTGCAGGTCGCAAAAAAATGGAGAAGGGAAAGGATAAATGTTGCCTGATACAAGCTGATTACTGTTTTGTTGTTGGGATCTGTTCTTGGGGCATGAGAAGGTAGAGACTAGGCTGAGTTCACTATTTATCTTCACCAATAAATTTGTCTTTACACATACACACATGCATGAGTGTGTGTGAGTGCACAAAGCTAGGGAGCATAGGACTGTCCTAAAATTCACCCATATTATCACATTCATAAATTTTGTGCTAAAAAGACTCACTGCAATATAATCATGTCAGGCAAACACTGCCCATAACCTGATCAAACTCGTTCCCATGTGTCGAAACTACACTTCATCTTCGACAACAGACAATGAATGGGGTTGTTTTCTAGACATTTCTGAAAGGTGTACAAATTATGGGAAATATAGGGAAGTGATTTGCTATAAAAGAAAGTCAATATCTTCAGAAATAAAGTGTGGGACTGGAGTGATAATAGTACAGTGGTTCAAGGTTCAACTTGGCAGACCCAAGTTCAATCCCCAGCACCCAGTTTGGTTCCCTGAGTCCCAAGGAATGATTCCAAGGTACTGAGTCAAGAGAAAGCCCTAAGCATAGCTGCATGTGGCCATAAAACAAATTAAAAATAAACAACTAAGAAATGAAAGTGAAGGAAAATATAACCATGTGAGGATTAGCTAATGTCTAAGCATGGTTTTGTGGTGTGTGTGTGTGTGTGTGTGTGTGTGTGTGTGTGTGTGAGAGAGAGAGAGAGAGAGAGAGAGAGAGAGAGAGAGAATGCAGTTTGACTCTATGGCTCTCAGTGCTGAATACATTTTTCAAGTCATGAGAATGGTTTGCATTGAGCCATGCTGATAATTGAATTCAACAAGAAACGATAGAAGTAGGATTTGGGGGAATTTTTGGCCTAATCTTGGGGGCAGGGGGGACCCAGAATCCTGTCTAAGGGCTGTCTCTGGCTCTCCATCTATCTTTGCTCTGCTGAATCAAAGTGGATGCCCATGTTCTGACTCTGAAAAGTTTGGTGTTAAAGCATAATTTGCAATTGTTTTACAACTAAGTGATTATAATGAACCTGTGGTTAAAATCATGCCCCCAGAGGCTTTTCTACAATAATTTTATTACGAAAATTGGCCATGGGGAAAATATTGGCTGAGCGCTTTGACTGCGCATCTGTTTGTTCCTGGCCAACTCGAGCAGGCACCTCTGCAAACAGCATAAGGAGGAGAGATCCAGGGACACCTCTGCTCCACAGAGCCATTTCCTACACCCCATCATAAAGGAGTGGTCTGTCTGCATCCTCCCTCCTCCCAGAGAGAAAGAAGGTCATGTGTGCTTTGTCCCTCAGTGCTGGGCATGAACTGAGTCCGAAACACAGGGAGAGGAGATACTCCTCACCAAGTAGTTCTACTGAGCTTGCTGCCATTGGCTTTAGCTCTGTACAGTCTACCAAGACCTGGGGTGAGTCTAGGACAGAGATGCCTGAACTTGTCTGGCCTATGGTCCCTTTTTATCTTCCAGAAAACTTAACTGAGCGCTTTATGGCCCTGGGGCTACACTTCCTTGGATGGGTCCAGCATAGTGGGTGGAGAGGGAGGGATCTCAAACCCTATAAATTCTGATAAATATATGAATATATATATGTATATATACACACATATATTTGCTACCAGTTGGTCAAAAGGTCTTAGGCTCCGGCTCAAATGGGGTTTCTGTCCCTCTAAAGTCAATCCCACCCTGATAAATGAACTAGATTACTTTCTACACAGCATCTCTGGGCTGGGTTGTAAATGGAGAGTGTTTTGAGGAGGTTTCATTTAATAATACCTTATCAGACAGCTTTCAGGGACCTGCAGAGTCTACTGTGGCTGTTGCCATGGTAACTGCTGCTTGCTTATGCTCTGCATCTCATATCTGTGTCTTCCATGGGCCCCTTTTCTTCCACTGAAGGGGCTTGAAAAATACTCTCCTGGGGAATAGTCCTAGCTCTAGCCCTCCACAGTGGAGGCTGTACGCACCGCCCTTCATTCTGCTTGGCCTATGGGAGGCTGAGCTGCAAACAGGGTTCTTAGGCACGTCATATGGGAGGAGGAGGAAGAAACTGCAGAGCCTGGAGCCTGGGGCCCCACTGGTTCTGACCCAACAGCCTTCCCACTAACACTCTGGGAATGCTTGCCTGTTGGCGGTGAATATGGAGCTAGCACATTGGTCTCTAGCAATTCTGAGGGTTCGTGGTCCTGATCTCTAGGGGAGGGAGGTTTGGGGCTGTAGGGGTCTTATGATACTCTTACGCTCATCCCTAACTGATCCCTGATCTAATTGACAGGACCTTCATCCCTGGGAACCAATAGCATCCATATGGGGGAATTGTCTTTGTTCTTTAATCACTTAATAGTAGGAACCTGATGACCAGAGATGGGTATGTGGGTTCCTGACCTCCTGAAGCACCTTTCTCTCCAGCCATTCATCTTTTTTTTTTTCTTGGCTAGTTCTTATTCACAATTTTTGGTTCATGCACAGATTCTTCTCTAGTGCTGGCGCCTCACAGCCCAGCCCCATCCTGTCATTCTCTCTCTGTCTTCTCTCCTTAGTCGCTGCCATCCCCTTCCCCCCACCCACCCCCAATCTGGGACTCTCTGGTGGCCGCGGGCCCTGGGGCTGTTGCATTCGCCTGGTACCAGTTCTCTCACTTTGTCTCCATCTCAGAGGAAGGTAATGAAAATAATCGGGCTTCATTAATTCCAAACCCTGTGAGATGATAGCCATTTGGAGCCTGTTTGCCAATTAGATGGTCTAAATTAGAAGTGACCTTGGTATACTGCCACTGCTTGCCTCTCTGAGTCTAATGAAGCCTTGCTCTCACACACAGTGTGTGTATGTGTGTACACTGTTCTGCATGTTTCCTTCCATCCAGCTCCTGTTTTAGTATTTATCACTCACTTTTAATACTCTGTAGGGCTCATCTGTCCCTATAGTTTGTTTGGTTTTTTTTTTCTCCTGGATTTGGTGTTTGTTTTTGGAAATGGGTGTACAGAAGGAGAGGTGACAAAGAGAGAAATTCACCTCCCCAGTCCCTGGTGAGGAACTGGCATGGGTGGAAGGTGGGCCAGGACAGAGGGGCATCCTGGAGCTGTCCTGGTTGCTAGCTGCAGGCACGTGTCAGGTGTGGAAAGGAAGCAGCAGCCAGGCTGGGACAGCTCCGTCGACCAACAAGCCTGGCTCTGAAAGCAGCTGGGTTTTAGCCTCATGCAGCACTTGTTTTGAATAGACCAAAACTCACTCCTCTGACGGTGGCCAGCAGCCAGTGCTGTGCCAGGGTGTGTGAGCCCGAAGCTTCCCCACTCCCTTCCCTTTGTCACAGCTGTTTTCTTCAGGGTCTTTTACACAGAACAGGGAAGGAGTCTGAAGCATCCTGGGGAGTCTGAGTTTTGACAAGTCTCAACTCATGGGAGCAATGAACCCTTTAGAAGCTCCGTGTCGGATAGCTATGACTCCACACCTTTCCTGAGAAAATAGCTTTTCCTTCCAGCCCCTGGAACTTGTAAGTCACATTTATCTATAGCTCTGGCCGAGGGACTCTGAGACATGGATTTTCCTGGGGCATCCCAGAAAAATTTAGCAGAGTTGACTCTGAGACTAAACAGGTTGTGGTAGTTCTTCTTTCCAAATGCATAGCCCAGAGAGAATCAGAGAAGCCGATGGGGTCTTTCAGAATCCATTTCTTCTCTTAAGAAAGAAGCAACAGTGGCTTCTCCCAGATGCTGGCAGTGAGAACAGCTCCGCACTGAGAATCTGGCCTCAGCCACCTCCTGTCCACCTCACAGACTGTGGAAAGCCTTAAGTCACAGGCCCACGCAATAGTGAACCAAGCTAAGAGGGGATAGGAACTAGGTATTTATGGGCCTATGTTGCCTCTCCCTAGTATCTCAAGGGCAGTTAACATGCAGCCAGGGATTTCCCAGTGGGAAGTCTGTGGCTTCCTCGAATCGTCTGTAATAATCTGTGAGAGAAAACATATTCCTAGGTGGCTGCAGCGTCCACAGGGACACTCTTAAGTAGTTGATGGCATCTGTAATATAACTACTCCAGACTGAGCTTATTGGGGGCAGGTGGAACCTTGTCCTGTTCTTCTCTATGGATGAGCAGATTATTAGGAGGCCTTTCCCTCCCCCCTTTTTATCTTTTTTTTTTTTTTTTTTGGTAGGTAGGTTCACACTCAGCAATGCTCAGATTTTACTCCTAATAGGAAGTGGGGGGACTATATGGGTGTCAGGGATCAAACCTGGGTCAGCCACATGCAAAGCAAGTGTTCTACCCACTAAACTCTCTCCCAACCCCAGAAACCCTTCCGTCTAAGCCAACATCCTTCAGTCCCATTGTACCCTCAAACTGGCACTGTCTTTATTCTATTCCCTGGCTTGACCCTTAAAACCAAAAAGGACACCACTGATTTTCATGCTTCCCACACCCCCAGACTGGTGGTTGAAGAACACTGTTTCTAAACATGAAGTTATTTTGGAACAGTTTCAATTTAAAAATGTCTGACATTATAGCTGAACTCTTCTATTTTTCTCTTGCTGTACTATGTGAGAACTGTTTCCCAGTACCAGAGCCACTGTTTTCAAATGCCCAGTGCCCACGTCTGTGACGATGGATGCATCTCCCTTGTTCCCATCAGTTCTCTGTTCTCCAGAGGGATGGAGTCAACCCAGCCAAAATTGGGTCCAAGACCAGCATGGAACTGCCCTTTGCATGGCTAAGGCCAATCTTGAGAACCAAATTTCCAATGGTTCAGTGAAGCAGTGGCTCTCCTTTTTTAACTTTTTTTTTTACTAGAAGTTTGTGGTTTTTATTTTTTTAACTTTTTGTTAAAACGTGATTTTAATAGTTTCATGCCTCCTCTGGGAACATAAGTTAATATAGCCAATATTTATGGGGATGTACGTGTTTTTGAAAGAAGAAGAAGGAGAGAGAGTGTGTGTTGGGAGGGAGGGAATAGAAAGAGCTAACTTCCCAGTCTTAAGGACAGCTGACTTGGGAGACTGGTTAATTTGAGATCTTCTGAGAGTTGGGCATATTCAAGATCTCTCTAGTCATGCTGTCTCCAAGTTTGGCCCTTTGCTAGGTCTATGTGTGATAATCTACACAGCAAATGGAGCAGGGGACATCTGTTCACCAGAGACAGGCCAGAATGTTTCACATCTTCCACAATGTGGAATTGAGGGGGACACCGCTTGGTTTCAGGAATTCTGCTTTTGGTCACCTCTACCTCTCTTTACCCCTTTCTCAAGTTGTATTTTGGGCTATCTGACAAAAAAGCATTCTCATGAAAATCTTTGGAAACTGGTTGGACATGGAATGGGACATGGGCCTGAGAGCATTACTGTAAGCACCCTTTATGGGTTCCGGGAACCTGGGCAGCAAGATGGCTGCACACTCTCCAGGTTCCTGTGCTCAGAGACCCCTACAAGAATGTCTACACCCTCTGGATTTCTCTTGAGGATGGGCCTCCCATCCTTCCTGGGAATTTCTTGCCTTTTAAGATTTCATATACCAAACCTTTTTTTTTCCTCACCCTGTTGGAGAGATTGGGTGTACTAGGGACGAGAAGAAGCAGGTAGATAAAAGTAATTACTTAAACACATATGGGGCAAGACTTACAGGTTTGGAGACCCAGATTAAGATGCAGAGGAGCATGTGAGGCTGATGATTATATTTCGGGAGAGTTAATTGATGGAAGGTGAAGGCAGACAAAGAACCGCTGCTTACTGCCTTCTTGAATCCCAATCAGGAATTATGATTAAAGTCGCAGCGAGACAACAGAGGCCTGATGAATTGGTGTCTTTTTTTTTTCTTTTTTGCCGTCATTCACACTTGATTGACTTCAACCTTTCAAGTGCAAAAGTCTCTCTTTTCCATTATTATTCATAGCCATCTGAGTTTTTCTAATTAAAGTGTATGAAAACAATTACTGATCCGTCGTACTGAGTCTGTTAGAGGGGATGTCTGCCTTACTGTAATGTGTATAAAAAGCCCACAGTTTCCTATAATGATGTGCAGCTGAGGTGTTAGATAATTTTATTCTTTTTTACTCTGTAGGGCTTTTTTTTTATTTCTCATGATTCATTTTCCATAATTCCTAAAGATCCCAGGAAAAGATGAATCCTGCAGCTAGAACAGAGAATGGAGGTGGGGGAGAGGCTTTTTTTCTCTTCCTTTTCTCCCCCTCTTCCCCCCAACCTCCTGTTCCCCCTTGGTTGAGGACTATAAATTAATCGGTGACCTTTCACTTCTTGGATTCCCGCTGGACTCCCCAACCACACTGGTCAGAAATGCTTTCTATTAAAAGGAAAATAGATGGAATGAGTTTGGCCATCTCCGCTCCCTTCCTAACGATTCACCCACAGCCATAACCAGCTGCCAGTGAGCTGCTTGCTTGTGTGAAGATGCAGATGTCTTGGGAGTGCAGGGGGTGGGGGGGGGGCTGCACCTGCTCTTCGTAATCACAGGATTTCTCAGAACCCTGCTTCATGGTGCCTGTTGCTTAATTCTTGCACCTACTGGTGTCTGAATTGTGGGAATGATTCTGTATCCCCAGACATAGTAGTTAGAAAGTTCTTTCCTTCAATGGAGGCAGGTGCTTGATCTCCTCTAGAAGTCAGGCCTATCATCCAGGATTCTGTTGGGCATTTTTGAGCAAGACTAGGATTTTCAAACCATTCCAAAATAGGACTCATAGCTGGGTTTGTGAAAGGCTTGGGCTTAGATGTCACATGTCTCATCCTCCCACTGTATCCCTCATTGGCCACACTGCTAGTATGACTCCTACACAACAACAATATAATGGCAATTTACATAGAGTATGACTTTATTTCCAACAGCGATCTAGGTGTTCTGGATTTGCGACAAGTCTAGGATTGTGGCATGTGACCCTGTGTCACAGTTGTCCCAGATGGGAGGGAGACTGGGCCCCCTGCAGAAAAGCTTGTGGTGGCTGGAATTTCTGTTCTTGTTCCATGAGGCTCTGTTTTTTTTCTCGGTCTGGAAATGATTCCTGACTTGTTTGGAATGCCATTGCTGACTGCCATCTCTTCCCACCCTAGACAAAAGGAGGTCACTTATTTTCATATTTATTTATTTTATATTTATTCTAAACAGCGATTATTCCTGGTTCAGGAAGTACTCCTGGTTGTGCTCGTGAGAATCAATTGAACCCGGATCGAAAGCATACAAAGCAAGCGTCCTACTCTGTGTACTAGAACTTGGGTTCATTGTTGCCTCTCTCCCTCACCCCTCCCCAATCTTCTTTTCCCCTTCTGTTGACTGTTAAAAACAAGACTGTGCATCACATTAACAGAGGGCGAATGATAACTTGTTAGGACAAGCCCCTGGCCAGATGGCAGGGAGGCCTGGAGAGGTGTCTGAGGAGCTGGCCTAAAATTGTAATGTTTTGATCCCTGCTAATTCTGAAATTGCCACATTTAGAAGCTGTGGCTGCAGATGAGGTGGGGCTGCCCTTTTGGGAAAGGTTGTGTGGGGCAACCTCTAATCCTTCTCATGTCGGATACCTCAGGAAAAGACTCCTGGCTTAACTGCGTCACAAGAAGTTGGCACCTGATCTCAGCTTGTAAAGGGTTACACAATGTTTCCTAGAAAAATCCACAACATGTCTGCATGTCTTAGCCTTTCCCTTTGTTCTCTTCTCTTCTTCTTCCCCTTTCCTTTGCTCTTACTCCCCTCCTCTCCTTGCCTGAATACATTTGAAAACAGTACTACAATGCTCCCTGCTTCAAGATTACAGTGTACTTTACTAGGTATGATTTAATTAGGGCCCTTATTATGTTTTCAGCAGCTTAAGGTGGGCCTTTCAACTTATCTACCTAATTGGTTGCACAAGAAGTTTCACAGCCCATGACAAAACATTGTCAGTGATCAAAGTCAAAATTCTGCATAAAGGAAAAATATTAATAATAAGATTATTCTTCAAGTGTGCACTGCTAATTATGTCCAGAATGTAACCGTAGAAACACTTTTGACTGATGTGAGCTTTGTCTAATAAACACAAATCTTCACTGAGCTATGGAAAGTGACACCTCCAGCTTTACACTGGTGAAGGCTAATTTTGCTTATGAAGTGATTTTCACGTGTTTCCCTGTTCCGTGGCTCCTGCCTCGCTGTGTGACCCTTCCGTTTCTCTGCTGCTTACTCCTCAGGTGACCACCCCTGAAATGGTGATGCCCAGCAGCATGTTTCTCCCGGTAGCTGTTCCGGATCGAGACGGAAACTCCAGTTTGGAGGAGGCAGGAAAGCAGCCTGGTTAGTCTCATCTCCATACTTGAATGAAATAATGAAATCTGGGGCCATGATTTTCACAGGACCAGGGTATGCCAAGGGACTTTCACCACAGTGCCAAGCTTAATGCATCTAGTTGAGAGAGGCAGGTCACTATTGTTGGCTTCTTAGCATGGACCTATAATGGCTTCAGGCAGTGATATGCAGCCTTGTATACAAGCTGATTGGTATTAGTGGCTGAAAAATACTAGTTTAAAGTGAGAGTTAGGTGAAAACCAGTGGAATTGGGGTGGGCACATGTCCCCTAGGGTTATATAAATTTAGAGAGTGACTACCCAGACTCAGCCAGTAAACCCCAGATCTACCATCCCAAGTTGTTAAAATTCTTAACTTCATTATTAAGAGTTCATGGAGTCCATGGGTTATCTTCTCTAGAAGAGAACTGGATTTCTAGAACTGCTTCACCACAAAATTCTCTAAGTTTCCTGGAATTGACTTTTAGACTTTTAGAAAACAACTTAGTGGTGTAATTGGAATGCCATTGCAGTGGACATAATGCACTATTATATAATATTATTATATTATATTATATATTATATCATATCATATTATATATATTATATTATATATTATATTAGTGTTATATAATGTATTAGTAGACCCTCATTTATGAGATATCACTCCAGCTTTCAGCCTTTATAAACGCCTGACTGAAGTTCAGCCATAATGCCCCCCACCCCATCTTTTTCTTCCCTTATGGTTTTTGTTTGCTTTTATATGAGGCAGTGGATAACTGATCAGAAAGTTAGTGTTCTTACTGGGGATGATGATCTCATCATAGGAAAAAGTGAAATACATTTTCATTGTACACTTCAGTGTTTATTGCTTATTGAATGCAGGTGACAGATATATTATTACAAGAAATTTCATGAATACATAAAATATATACATAAACATTATATATGTATATATATCCCCAAACTTTTTACAAATAATAACCTCTTATGAATAATGTATAGCAACGCTCATTAATTTCCCCATATCACTAGGACAGTACTCACATGTTCCACAATTCAGATTCATTATGCTTATATAATTCTTATATAAAACTCAGGGACAGAGTGATAATACAGCAATTGCTTTGCACACAGCCAACCCAGGTTTGATCCTTGGTACTACATATATATTCCCCTGAACCCTACTAGCAATAATCCTTGAACACGGAGCGAGGAGTAAGCTCTGAGCACTGCTGGGCATGACCCCCAAACCAAAATTCAAAAAATAAAGGACTATTCAAAGAGAAATGCAATGTCAGGTTGGTCAACTTCACACTAGTGCTGGATAAATTGATCATTCTAAATAAAGCAATGATACATTGCTTTAGGAGATCTATGTGAAGTAATACAGGCATATTATAAATGGAATCTTTTTCTTTTCATGTCTGGGTAGATCTGTTTGCTAATATGTACTTAGGTGGAGTGGGCAGCTGGTGGCTATATGGAGATTCTAGGTAAGTGCTACCTTTGGTGGCACCTTGACATGAAGCCACCATCTTTTTTTATTTGGGGGTGGGGGCTCAGGGGTTACTCCTAGTTTTGTGCTCAGGAATTATACTTGCCAGGCTCAGGGATCTTGGGATGCCAGGGATCAAACCCAGGTCGGCTGCTTGCAAAGCAAATGCCCTCCCCACTGTGCTATCATTACAGCCTCTACATGAACCATCTTTACCTTCATTCAAGTCTTCTTGATTTGTCTTCTGTGTGTTTGCAGAGACCTCAGAGGACCTGGGGAAGAACATCTTACCATCAGCGAGTACAGAGCATGGTGGGGACCTGAAATCTTCTCCTGCCGAGCCAGGTGCCATGAGAGAAGAATCGGGCTTCCTGTGCTGGAAGAAGGGGTGCAACCAGGTCTTCAAAACGTCTGCTGCTCTTCAAACGCACTTCAACGAAGTGCATGCCAAGAGGCCACAGCTGCCTGTGTCGGACCGCCACGTCTACAAGTACCGCTGTAACCAGTGCAGCTTGGCCTTCAAGACCATCGAGAAGCTGCAGCTCCATTCTCAGTACCACGTGATCAGGGCGGCCACCATGTGTTGTCTTTGTCAGCGCAGTTTCCGAACTTTCCAGGCTTTGAAAAAACACCTAGAGACCAGCCACCTGGAGCTGAGCGAGGCTGACATCCAGCAGCTTTATGGCGGCCTGCTGGCCAACGGGGATCTCCTGGCCATGGGGGATCCCACCCTGGCAGAGGACCATACCATCATTGTTGAGGAAGACAAGGAGGAAGAGAGTGACTTGGAAGACAAGCAGAGCCCTACGGGTAGTGACTCTGGGTCAGTACAAGAGGACTCAGGCTCAGAGCCAAAGAGAGCTTTACCTTTTAGGAAGGGCCCCAACTTCACCATGGAGAAATTCTTAGATCCTTCTCGCCCTTACAAGTGTACTGTCTGCAAAGAGTCTTTCACTCAAAAGAACATCCTTCTTGTGCACTACAATTCTGTGTCCCACTTGCATAAGTTGAAGAGAGCCCTTCAGGAGTCAGCAACAGGTCAGCCGGAACCCACCAGCAGCCCAGACAACAAGCCTTTTAAGTGTAACACTTGCAATGTGGCCTATAGCCAGAGCTCCACTTTGGAGATCCACATGAGATCTGTGCTACATCAAACCAAAGCCCGGGCGGCCAAGCTGGAGGCTGCCAGTGGCAGCAGCAATGGAACTGGGAATGGTGGTGGCTGCGGTGTCTCCTCCTTGAGCTCCTCCACACCCAGCCCTGTGAGCACCAGTGGCAGCAACACCTTTACCACTAACAACCCCAGCAGTGCAGGCCTGGCTGCCAGCTCTGGCTTACTGAGCCAGGCGCCCACAGAGAGTGGAGGGATGCCAGCCTTGGGGAATCCCATGGGTGCCAACATTTCTTCCCCTTCGGAGCCCAAGGAGGCCAATCGGAAGAAGCTGGCAGATATGATTGCATCCCGGCAGCAGCAGCAACAGCAACAGCAGCAGCAGCAGCAGCAACAACAGCAACAGCAGCAACAAGCACAGACACTGGCTCAGGCGCAAGCGCAAGTCCAGGCTCACCTGCAGCAGGAGCTGCAGCAACAGGCTGCCCTGATCCAGTCCCAGCTCTTCAACCCCACTCTGCTCCCACACTTCCCCATGACCACTGAGACTCTGTTGCAGCTGCAGCAGCAGCAGCACCTCCTCTTCCCCTTCTACATCCCCAGCGCCGAGTTCCAGCTAAACCCTGAGGTGAGCCTGCCCGTGACCAGCGGGGCCCTGACGCTGACGGGGACGGGCCCAGGGCTGCTGGATGACCTGAAGGCTCAGGTTCAACTCCCGCCACAGAGCCACCCCCAGATCCTGCAGCAGCCACCACCACCTCAGCAGCAAAGCCAGCTGCCACTGTCCCAGAGCCACACCACCCTTCTGCAACCTGGCCTGCACCCTGAGAAGAAAAACAAACTGGTTGTCAAAGACAAGGAGAAGGAGAACCAGAGAGAGAGGGACTGTACCGACAGCAGTGACACCAACACGGGACCAAGAGAGTCACTGCCAGATGCCTTGAAGGGCAAAGAGAAAAAGGAGCTGACCCAGGGGCCTGGATCTGAGGCCTCCATGCTCCCACCACGGATCGCCTCTGATGCCAGGGGAAATGCCACCAAGGCCTTGCTGGAGAACTTTGGCTTCGAGCTGGTCATTCAGTACAATGAGAATAAGCAGAAGGTGCAGAAGAAGAATGGGAAGACCGAGCAGGGTGAGAACCTGGAAAAGCTTGAATGTGACTCGTGCGGCAAGTTGTTTTCCAACATCCTGATTCTCAAGAGTCACCAGGAGCACGTTCACCAGAATTACTTTCCCTTCAAGCAGCTGGAGAGGTTTGCCAAACAGTACCGGGAGCACTACGATAAACTGTACCCCCTGAGGCCGCAGACTCCAGAGCCTCCACCACCACCACCACCGCCGCCGCCGCCCCCTCCACCACCACCACTTCCTGCAGCACCCCCACAGCCTGCCACTGCGCCGGCCGTGCCAGCCTCGGCTCCCCCCATTGCTTCACCCACTATCGCACCTACCCAGCCCTCCGTCCCACTCACCCAGCTCTCCATGCCCATGGAGCTGCCCATCTTCTCGCCGCTGATGATGCAGACAATGCCGCTGCAGACCTTGCCAGCTCAGCTGCCCCCTCAGCTGGGACCCGTGGAGCCTCTGCCCGCAGACCTGGCTCAGTTATATCAGCACCAGCTCAACCCCAGCCTGCTCCAGCAGCAGAACAAGAGGCCTCGCACCAGGATCACGGATGACCAGCTCCGAGTCCTGCGGCAGTATTTTGACATTAACAACTCCCCCAGCGAAGAGCAGATCAAAGAGATGGCAGACAAGTCCGGCCTGCCCCAGAAAGTCATCAAACACTGGTTCCGGAACACACTCTTCAAAGAGCGGCAGCGCAACAAGGACTCCCCCTACAACTTCAGCAACCCTCCCATCACCAGCCTGGAGGAGCTCAAGATCGACTCCCGGCCCCCCTCGCCAGAGCCCCAGAAGCAGGAGTACTGGGGAAGCAAGAGGTCGTCGAGAACCAGGTTCACCGATTACCAGCTGCGGGTTCTTCAGGACTTCTTCGATGCCAACGCGTACCCAAAGGATGATGAGTTTGAACAACTCTCGAACTTGCTGAACCTGCCAACCCGCGTCATAGTGGTGTGGTTCCAGAATGCCCGCCAGAAGGCCAGGAAGAACTATGAGAATCAGGGAGAGGGCAAAGACGGAGAGCGGCGAGAGCTGACGAATGACCGGTACATTCGAACGAGCAATCTCAACTACCAGTGTAAAAAATGTAGCCTGGTGTTTCAGCGCATCTTTGATCTCATCAAGCACCAGAAGAAGCTGTGCTACAAGGATGAGGATGAGGAAGGGCAGGAGGACAGTCAAAACGAGGATTCCATGGATGCCCTGGAGATGCTGACTCCCACCAGCTCCTCCTGTAGCACCCCAATGCCCTCACAGGCATATAGCGCCCCAGCACCCTCAGCCAACACCACATCTTCTGCCTTCTTGCAACTCACAGCAGAAGCTGAGGAACTGGCTGTGTTCAGCTCCAAAACCGAGGCGAGTGAAGAGAAACCAAAGCAGGCTGAGCCTCCCGGCGCACAGGCAGCGCAAACCCAAGAAAAGCAAGGTCAACCAAAGGCAGAACTGCCGCAGCAGGACCAGGCTGAGCCCAAGGCGAACACAGCCCAGCAGAAGCTCCCACCGCTGGCATCGCCCCCGTCACTACCACAGCCTCCTCCACAAGCACCTCCTCCACAGTGCCCCCTGCCCCAGTCGAGCCCCAGCCCCTCCCAGCTCTCCCACCTCCCTCTCAAGCCCCTCCACACGTCAACGCCTCAGCAGTTGGCCAACCTACCTCCTCAGCTCATCCCCTACCAGTGTGACCAGTGCAAGCTGGCTTTCCCATCATTCGAGCACTGGCAGGAGCACCAGCAGCTCCACTTCCTGAGCGCACAGAACCAGTTCATCCACCCCCAGTTTTTGGACAGGTCACTGGATATGCCTTTCATGCTCTTTGACCCTAGTAACCCGCTCCTGGCAAGCCAGCTGCTCTCTGGGGCCATTCCTCAGATCCCGGCCAGCTCAGCCACTTCCCCATCCACACCCACCTCCACGATGAACACGCTCAAGAGGAAGCTGGAGGAAAAGGCCAGCGCAAGCCCCGGTGAGAATGACAGCAGCACAGGAGGAGAGGAGCCTCAGAGAGACAAACGCTTGAGGACCACAATCACACCTGAGCAGCTAGAAATTCTCTACCAAAAGTACCTGCTGGACTCCAACCCCACTCGCAAGATGTTGGATCACATTGCGCATGAGGTAGGCCTGAAGAAACGTGTGGTGCAGGTCTGGTTTCAAAACACTCGAGCCCGGGAGAGGAAAGGGCAATTCCGGGCAGTGGGCCCTGCCCAGGCCCATAGGAGATGCCCTTTCTGCAGAGCGCTCTTCAAAGCCAAGACGGCCTTGGAGGCTCATATCCGGTCCCGCCATTGGCATGAAGCCAAGAGAGCTGGCTACAACCTCACTCTGTCTGCGATGCTCTTGGACTGTGATGGAGGACTCCAGATGAAAGGAGATATTTTTGATGGAACGAGCTTTTCCCACCTTCCCCCAAGCAGTAGTGATGGTCAAGGGGTCCCCCTGTCGCCTGTAAGTAAGACCATGGAGTTGTCTCCCCGAACTCTTCTAAGTCCTTCTTCTATCAAAGTGGAAGGAATCGAAGACTTTGAAAGCCCCTCCATGTCCTCGGTTAATCTCAACTTTGACCAAACTAAGCTGGACAATGACGACTGTTCCTCTGTCAACACGGCAATCACGGATACCACCACAGGAGACGAGGGCAATGCAGATAATGACAGTGCGACAGGAATAGCAACTGAAACCAAATCCTCTTCTGCGCCCAATGAAGGGCTGACCAAAGCGGCCATGATGGCAATGTCTGAGTATGAAGATCGGTTGTCTTCTGGTCTGGTCAGCCCAGCCCCGAGCTTCTACAGCAAGGAATATGACAATGAAGGTACCGTGGACTACAGTGAAACCTCAAGCCTTGCAGACCCCTGCTCCCCAAGTCCTGGTGCAAGTGGGTCCGCAGGTAAATCTGGAGACAGTGGGGATCGGCCTGGGCAGAAACGTTTTCGCACTCAAATGACCAATCTGCAGCTAAAGGTCCTCAAGTCATGCTTTAATGACTACAGGACACCCACCATGCTAGAGTGTGAGGTCCTGGGCAATGACATTGGACTGCCAAAGAGAGTTGTTCAGGTCTGGTTCCAGAATGCCCGAGCGAAGGAAAAGAAGTCCAAGCTAAGCATGGCCAAACATTTTGGTATAAACCAAACAAGTTACGAGGGACCCAAAACAGAGTGCACTTTGTGTGGCATCAAGTACAGCGCGCGGCTGTCTGTACGTGACCATATCTTTTCCCAACAGCATATCTCCAAAGTTAAAGACACCATTGGAAGCCAGTTGGACAAGGAAAAAGAATACTTTGACCCAGCCACTGTACGGCAGTTGATGGCTCAACAAGAGTTGGACCGGATTAAAAAGGCCAATGAGGTCCTCGGACTGGCAGCTCAGCAGCAAGGGATGTTTGACAATGCCCCCCTACAAGCTCTTAACCTTCCTACCGCCTATCCAGCGCTCCAGGGCATCCCTCCCGTGTTGCTCCCCGGCCTCAACAGCCCCTCATTGCCGGGTTTTACTCCATCCAACACAGGTGGGTTTTATTCTAGATCCTCTATGGCGAACCTATGGTTGCGTGCCAGCAGTCTCACACAACGGCCTTGCAACTGGCACTTGGGAAGGGGCCCACAATTAAGATATGCAGCGCAGCAGGAGGCTAGTGTACCAGTGTCTGCTTTACAGCTCACCTGGCAACAGGCCCGGATGGCCATTGGGAGGACTGGGCATTGTGCGCAGTTTGGGCACTTGGGCTCAAAAAGGATAGCCATCACTGTTCTAGATGCTCCTTTGAGGATTATGCAGCTGCCCAGCTAGCTGGCTCCCACTCACTCTGGGTGCCAGACTGATAAGATGCTTTCCCATTCTAGTTCTATAACAACAAACAACATGACTGGTCCCTTTCATGGAGTCTTCCTGGTGCTAGGGTATATATGGCCATTCTTTCTGAGAGCTAGGACAGGTCTTGTTAATTAGACTGTTTTCCTCTGCAACCGTTCTCATGCCCAAATAGAGCATGTGCCCAAGGGGAGAATTTTGAGGGTCTTGGCATACAAGATATCCTGGGATGTTGTCAATAGCAAGTTTTCTACCATAGCTCGTGCCATTAATCTTTGTGAAATACCAATCACATATAGAGAAGTGTGAAAGATATTTTAATTTCCTAGTTCATTCCAAATGCTGGTCAAGGGCATTTAAATCAACTGTTGGTCCTCACTTATGATTCTTGTCTCCCTTTTTAAAGAGCCTCTCTGGCAGGAGAACTCATGTTAGGAAGAAAGAGTTTATATGGTAGATACATACCTGGGATTCTCTTGCCTAAACAGCAGCAGCTATTTGAATTTCCAGTGACAGTCGCATAGACAAGGGATCTTTTACTGGGCAATGTAGTCCTGAATTTTGGCATGAAGTGTGTGCTAGTCCTCCAGATAGAAATGTTAATGGTTGTTTTTAGGGATCTCTGATTCACCTCTTCATTTCCCATCTTCACTTCTTCCTGTGTACCTCTTGTTCCTTTTCCTTCTCTTCCTCTGACCTCATCTTTCTAAATTAACCTTCACCTTCCAGATACCATGAGACCTAACCTCCTGACAGCCTGCCTCCCTCTCCCTGACAAGCTACATTGAGTGGTGTACACTTTCCAGAAGGGAGCTCCCTAGAATGCCTCCTGGAATTCAGACTGTGTCTCTTGATCCCAGGGCATGGGTACAGTTTCTACCCAGAATAGTCTGATTTCTGGATGAATGAATTTTAGAATTTATGGTTCTGGCGGTGTTTTTTATAAGAGACTAACCTCAGCTATTGCATTTCTGGACCCAGTTTCTTATTGGAAGAGAAGAGTGAAAAAGGAAATATTGAGTTGCAAAAGTCATTATATGTATTGGCAAGTAGCATCACAGAATGATGCCAAACCTATTACAAGCTAGGAGAGGCTGGTGTGCTGGAATGCTAGTACAGGGCTTAAGGCATTTGCCTCACATCCCACCAACCTGGGTTTGAACACCCTGGTACTATATATATTGTTTCTCGAGTTCCACCAGGCACACTCTTGAGAACAGCACTGTCAGGTGTGGCCCAACCACCTTCCCCTGCAACCAAATATATTTAAATATATGTACATATGAGCATATGTTTGTACATATATCTTTGAATAAGCAAGGAAAAAGGCTGTGCAAAATAGCCAGATCTTGAACTACCCTTGCAGCCTACGACCTTGAGAAAGGAGCTGGGGAAGGCCCGACATTTCATAACAATGTGAATAAATTAGAATCAGAATGTCTGATCTATTCCCCTTGTTTTACAGATGAGAAAACTGAGGCCCAGAGAGGTCAAGACCATTCAGCAAGCTAGGGTGGAGCCAGAGCCCCCAGCAGGCCTCCGGGCTCCCAGTGCTAATTTGCTCCTTCCACATCACCCAATATGAGCCAGTCAGTCAACAGGTATATGTTTAGTGCTGCTTAGGTTCTGGCCACTTAAAGTGGACTCAAGATAGGAAGATATACTTTTAATTATTGAAGGCAGTTTAGGGGTACCCCAGAAATGACCGCTGGACTATACAATAGGTCATAGAAGTACTGGCTGGATCTGAAATGGGAGGGAAAGGACTTGTGTTTATTGAGCCCCAGGTCATATGGAAGCTCTTTCCATATGAACTTTCATATACTCCGTATAGCCATCTATTGTGGAAAGCTAAGGTTTTGAGAAGTTAGATATTGTCCCAAGGTGACATGGTGTCTGTGTTCCAGCCACAGTCTGTACCAACTCAGTCTGACTCCAGAGGTATATGAACTGCTCTCAAGGGAGTTCTGATCTTGTAGGTGAGAAAACTGAGGTTGTAGAATAGTTGTAGAGACTGAAGCCAGCAATTGTGTTACATTGGGCCAGTAGGGGCTAGGCCAATATATGCTTCTTAAAATTGAACTCTCCTGTGATGGTCAGTTCTAGATACAGAAAATCAGTTTAAGGCTTTCTAATCTGTATCTTCTTTCTGAATAGCTAAAGCCACTAGGATGAGGAGTAAAGAGTATGAGGGTGTTGGGGGTGGGGAAAATCTCCAGACTTTCCTTCCTAGCCATGTTAATCTTTTGCTTTTAACTCAAAACTGAAATAAGGAATAGACCTGTTCCTAGAAGCAGACAGCAAGAACAAGGCCCAAGTATAGAATTCCTAACTCTGTCTCCACCTTGTTTGTGCCAACTTAACCAATGAGCCATAACTGAGTTTTTCAGAATCAAACACATCCCTTATGGAAATTGGATGACTCAGTGGGCTCCTTCTAATGCTTTGGAAGAATGAATTCCTGATGCAGTATGATGCTGAGAGAAGCATTCTCCTCGGGTATCTGAGTGCCCATGTTGTTTCTCTGGGATGGGCAATTAGAAGCAACTTTATTCTTTCCATCTGGAATTTGGGAGTTTGTAAATGCAGTTTGATAGACTCGTTATGGTACTGTTTTACTAGAAATCAACATTATTTTTCATGTCTTTTCTCCCAAGAACTGTGTCACTTTATGAAAACCCATGCCCCATCTTTCAAGCAGAAAGTGGGGCAAATAAAATATTGTGAGGCTGCAGGATTTCTGTTTTTATATATTTTTGGCATCTGCTAAATTGAAAAGTCATGTACCGCCCCATTTCTCAGGTGTGGTGAATAAAGCTGTTGTCTGCATCCTGTCCTCATCTCCCTGTCTGTTCTCAGCATTTCATCATCCAGGATACTCTCTGTTCCTCACCTCTGACAGTGTTCCCTTCCCTAATGCCTTGATTAGATTACCAGTGGCAGCATTGTTTTTGGTCACCCTGGAACAAAAGACTCAAACCAGGAGATGGGTGTGGGCCAGGGAGGGATGAGTCCAGATGGCTGAGAACCTTGTACTGTGGTTTCATCCTACATGACAGATTAGGGCCCAAGCTTGAAATTGATGGGTAGGGCTCTACTCTGCATGGACTTAGTGTCCTCTTCAAAGTAGTTTGCCATCCATGATCAGGAGTGTGTAAAGTGTGGCGCCCACTATAGCCCAAGTGTGAGAACTGCTGAGGTCTTAGGAATTGTTGGTGCCATTCTTCTTCCTGTAGCTGTGCCTATAGCTTTAGCTCTCATGTTCATCAGCAGGTCACATTTCCATAGATTCATTAAAACAGATCACCCAAGCTAGAGGTAGTGGAGCATTTTCTTTGGCTAAATTGTTGTCTTTCTTCCATTCCTTTTCTTTTACTTGCTTTCTCAAGGCACACAGTCAGCCAGAGCAGTGGCTCAGATGAGCACAGGCAGGGCCTGTTATGATTGTTCATGTGGCTTTGGAGTCTGGCCAGGTTTCTTGCCTTGGTTTTCGTTTCTTGTCCTCTCTCTTCTGGCCAACTTCAGGTGCTGCCCCTTGTCTGCACTGTTTTTCTAGCGCTTCGATGAAGGCTGTTGGTTCACATGGGTCCAAGCTGGAAGCAGAATTTGTAAGAATCCAGACCGGTCCCGGAATAGCTGTGAGCAAGCAAAGAAAACGGGAATTGGCAGGCAGATGTGAGCAGTTCTATAGCTGAAAGAGGCAGTGTAGGAACTGACCTAGGCCACGATCCTGGTTAGCATATGATACTGGAGGGATATCTATGCAGAAGGCACTGACTTTGAGCGGGTCCTGCCCCTGTGAGCCCTGAGAGTTTAAACCACGCAGCAGTGACACTGGTTAAGAAAAAGCCTCTTGGAATTCCGCCTCAGCACCCCAGACTCATCCCTGATCTCTGTGTCTGTTTTCTTTTCAGCTTTAACTTCTCCCAAACCGAACTTGATGGGTCTACCCAGCACAACAGTTCCTTCCCCTGGCCTCCCCACATCTGGATTACCAAATAAACCGTCCTCAGCGTCGCTGAGCTCCCCGACCCCAGCACAAGCCACCATGGCAATGGCCCCTCAGCAGCCCCCCGCACCGCAGCAGCAGCAGCCCCAGGTGCAGCCGGCCCTGGCACCTGCAGCCCAGCTGCCACCCACACCTCAGCTCCCGCCGCAGCAGCAGCAACAGCAGCAACAACAGCAACAGCAGCCACGGAAGGACAAAGACGGCGAGAAGGTAAAGGAAAAGGCACATAAAGGGAAAGGGGAACCCCTGCCTGTCCCCAAGAAGGAGAAAGGAGAGGCTCCCCCGGCTGCTGCAGCCACCATTTCCGCCCCGCTGCCTGCCATGGAGTATGCGGTGGACCCCGCGCAGCTGCAGGCCCTGCAGGCAGCCTTGACTTCGGACCCCACAGCGTTGCTGACGAGCCAGTTCCTCCCTTACTTTGTACCAGGCTTCTCTCCTTATTACGCCCCCCAGATCCCCGGCGCCCTGCAGAGCGGGTACCTGCAGCCCATGTACGGCATGGAAGGCCTGTTCCCCTACAGTCCTGCCCTGTCGCAGGCCCTCATGGGCCTGTCCCCGGGCTCCCTACTGCAGCAGTACCAGCAATACCAGCAGAGCCTGCAGGAGGCCATCCAGCAGCAGCAGCAGCGGCAGCTGCAACAGCAGCAACAGCAGCAGCAGCAGCAAAAAGTGCAGCAGCAGC
>PVKC010014530.1:9651-22210 GCA_004027635.1 Crocidura indochinensis | reverse complement strand
GGTGTGGCCCAAAAACCAAAAAACCACCAACAGTTGTATTTATTATCAATATTCATGGCAAAACTATTCTTCACTGTCTTTACCATAGCTAGAGTCTTTTTCTATCTTTTTTCTCCATCCCTCTTGTACAAGCAGGAGAGCAAAGGTAACCCTGATGTCACATGGACCTGTGCTGGAAATCAAAGCCAATAGGACTTGAGGAAACTTCAGAGAAAGGTTTCATCCTAAATGTATACAGATGCAAGCAGATACAGATAAGGAAAGGGGGCTCTCAAAGTGAGGGGGGACACGCAGCGATACAGGGAAGCTGGTAGAGAACCTTACAGATTAGCACTGAATTAGTTTACTATCCAACTGAGAAAAGGTCATCAAGCTTCTTATTGTTGAAGACATACTTGGTTAAGTTTGTATTTATTGAAACCAAAACAGCTCATAACATACTGAAATAAATGCTAAAGTAGCTATTCAGTAAGTTATAGGATTTGCATATGGTTTTACAACATGAAAATGACTAAGATAGACTCGAGTCAAAATCCCAATTGCCCAAGAGATGATTTACAGCACTGGACCCAAATGAAGCTGCTTTACTAATGTAAAGAAACCAGGATGACACAAGTGCAAGGTAAATCCGACACTTGGAGCAAAGAACATGGCTAATTTGTTCACTCTGAAACAATGAAACAAAGGATTAAGATCAATCCAAAGAAATATTAGGTGAGTGTGAGTCGGAGACTAAGGAATAAGAGTGCAAAGACCAGAGGTGGAGCTAACTGGCCTGTAAAATGAAAGGGCAACAACCTTCGTATCCCCTGACCAAGTGGTTGCCACCAATTAAGCTTCTTCTGAGACTACCCTGCTAGTGGAAAGGGACTGACAATGACATAGGAAAGCAGTACCTTGTGGCTACGCAAGGATCCATGGTAAGGCAGTGCAAAACTCCACCCTGCATTATGAGTGAAGACTGCAATCCTCCGGACCCAATCATAACCTCTTATATTGCCTGTCTAAAATGGAGTTCAGAGTGAAAATGCTTAGGATGTTCAAGGAACGTAAAGAAACAATGGTACATACTTCCAATAAAACATAAGAGGATATGACAGCAGAAATAAGAATAATGCAAGCAAAAATGTCAGAACTGGAAAAACCTGAGAAGTAAAATGAAAAAAATCATTGCAAGGCCTCACCAGCAGAGTAACAGCTGTTGAGGACAGAATCAGTAAGCTCAAAGATGAAGTGCAGAAACCATAGATAACAGCAGAATATGGAGAAAGTCTTCAAAATAAATGAACAGATGTTTAAAGAACTTCAGGGCAAATTCACCAGAATTGGGGTCTCAGGGAGCTGATAAGGAAACCCCTATGAAAAAGCCACAGTAAAATACATCATTGCTAAGAAGTTCCCAGACCTGAATGACTTATGCACCCACATCCTGGATGCCCAAAGAGTAACAGCCAAGAGACCCAAATAAAAACACCCCAAACACATCTTTTTTTTTGGGGGGAGGGTCACACCCGGCAGTGCTCAGGGGTTACTCCTGGCTCCATGCTCAGAAACTGCTCCTGGCAGGCACGGGGGACCACATGGGGCACCGGGATTCGAACCGATGACCTTTTGCATGAAAGGCAAACGTCTTACCTCCATGCTATCTCCCGGGCCCCAGTTGTGTTTTCCAAACACATCTTAATCACAATGATGAAACTAAAGATAGATAAAAATACTGAAGGCAGTTAGATGAAAAAAGGAAATTACATATAAAGGAGCATCCATAACTTCACAGCAGATTTACCAAAGGGAACCATCTAGGCTTGAAGACAGTGGTGTGATATAGTGAAAAATTCCATGACATGAACACCTCATCAGGAATACTTTAACCTATCAGACTCATTCAGATTTGAAGGAACAAAACACAACTTCAAGATAAACATTAGCTCAGGAACTTCATAGACTAGAAACTACCCTTACCAGTAGAATTAAAGAGGTTACTTTAAGACAAGACAAACTCCACATTAAACTTCTATAGGAAGATGGCAAAAAGAACCCCACCCTAGCAAAAAATAATCTCTCTCTATGCCAATGAATTCAATGCACCAATGAAGAGACATGCCATGACAGGATGGGTTGGAAAATTGAACCCAATCTTCTGCTGCCTACAGGAAACACATTAGGACAGTCAGAACTAACACAGACTCAAAGTCAAAGGTTGAATAATTCTTCAAGCAAACAACGTCTTCAAAAAGGATGAGTGGGGCAGGGGTCAGAGAGACTGATGGAGGTAGGGCGTTTGCCTTGCATTCAGAAGGATGGTGGTTCGAATCCTGCATCCCATATGGTCCCCCGAGCCCACCAGGAGCGATTTCTGAATATAGAACTAAGAGGAACCCAAGTGTTGCTGGGTGTGACCCAAAAACAAAACAAACAAACAAAACAAAGATGGAGCAGCCATAGTAATAGCATATGGCATAGACTTCAGGTTCAAAAAGTTTATAAGAGATGGTGATGGACTTTTCGTGATGAAGAAGGGATGTGTACACCATTAAAGAACTCACATTCCTAAACATATTTGCACCAAATGAGGGACTAGAAAAATACTTATCACAACTGCTAATTAATAAATTGTAGGAAGACATTGATAGAAACACAATAGTAGTATGAGACTTCAACACTGCTGTCATCTCTCAATAGATTAACTAGACTAAAGCTCAAGAAATACTCAATCTGGGAGCTGGAGAGATAGTATGGAGGTAGGGCGTTTGCCTTGCATGCAGGATGGTGGTTCAAATTCTGGCATCCCATATGGTCCCCTGAGCCTGCCAGGAGCGATTTCTGAGCCTAGAGCCAGGAGTATCCCATGAGCATTGCCAGGTGTAACCCAAAAAAGCCAAAACAAACAAACAAACAAAAAAACAAAAAAACCCTGAAATACTCAATCTGAAGAAAGAAATGGAAGAGAGGAGATTATTAGATGTGAATAGGGCTTTTCCATCTTCAAAAAGACAAATATACAATCTTCTCTAATGCACAAGGGACATTCTCCACCAACAGACCATATGCTGGGACACAAAACATACCTTCACAAAATCAAAAGGACAGAAATCATACCAACTACCTTCTCACACCATGACACTAAATATAGATATTAATCACAAAAAGAAAGAGAAACAGTGCAAACACCTGGAAACTAAATAGCCCATTACTGAGCAACCAGTGAGTCAGAAAGAAAAAGAAAGAAGAAATAAAATATTCTAGGGGAGAGTGGGATGAGAATTAGGATACAAATTTATGAGACACAACAAAAGCAATGTTAAGAGGAAAGTTCAGATCTTTATAAGCATTCATCAGCAAAGAAGAAAGGGTCCACATAAACAACTTAACTACACAGCTAACAAAAGTAGAAAATGATCAATAAAATGAACACAAACTAGATAGGAGGAAGGAAATAACAAAACTCAGAGCATAAATTAATGAACTAGAATTCTAAAAAAAAAAAAAAATCCAAAGTATCAATGAAACTACAAGTTGACTCCTTGAAAAAATAAAAAAAAAGTGATTGAAAAACCACTACCACTTGCAAGACTCATCAACTAGTAAAGAATCAGAGTTTATTCCAGATCATTTTGGGTTTGGTACAGTTGAGTCTTTGAGACCATAGGAAGAAAAATCCTTAGGGTTGGAGAGATAGTACAGTGGACATAGTGTTTGCTTACTATGCAACCAATCTGGGTTCAATCCCCAGCACCCTACATGGTCCATGAGCCCCATCAGGAGTGATTGCTATGGCCCAAAAACCAGAAAAAAAAACACCTTTTCCCCCAAAAATTTCATCCTTACAATCACTACCTTCCTTCTTCTTCTTCTTCTTTTTTTTTTGGCTTTGGGTCACACCCAGCAGCACTCATGGGTTACTCCTGGCTCTAGGCTCAGAAATTGCTCCTGACAGGCTTGGAGGACCATATGGGATGCCGGGATTTGAACCACAGTCCAAAGACCCTGCCTCCATGCTATATCTCCACCTCCCAGTGTGCTTTCTTATAAACAATAATCTGTCCTAGGACCCTGAAAAATAAAAATGTGGTATTGCCACCCCTAAGATATATAAAATGTCAAATAAATAAGCAATTCTTCTTACCTGCCCTGTTCTTTCACACACACACCCCCAACATACTACACTTGTGAAAAATCTTTAAAAACTGATCCCTTGGGGCCAGACAGATAGCATGGAGGTAAGGCGTTTGCCTTTCATGTAGAAGGTCATTGGTTCAAATCCCAGTGTTCCGTATGGTCCCCCGTGCTTGCCAGGAGCAATTTCTGAGTATGGAGCCAGAAATAACCCCTGAACACTTCCAGGTGTGACCCAAAAACCAAAAACAAACAAACAAACAAAAAACTGATCTCTTCACAGTGTATATGCGACTAAAGTGATTACGCTTACCTTTATACCCCGTAAACATCAATGAAGCAAGAGAAAATCCTACTGAATAATGAGAGCATAGCACTTCGTGTACTGCTAGATTCTAGAGTTCCAAAGATGCTACCTGCTCCAGGAAATCAGCTCAAGTTCACTGCTCTGCAACTGGCTTCAGCCATCAAGACTGTTCTAATGAAGTAGGCAGAGCTTATGTGGCTGCTGCTAATATTAATTCAGCCTCCCACTCAGGAAAATACAAAGTAACCAGGCTATTAGTTGCTAAATGCAGTTTTGAAGAGGCTCTAGGAAAGCAATGGTTTGTCAGTAATCGCGGAACAAACTGGATGTCCAGGAACTGGTGGGCAGGCACTTGATGGAAGGATTACTCTAAAGAATGAGTACAGCAAGTTGGACACTTGCGCATGATCAATCCCGGTTTGATTCTGAGCATCCCATATGGTCCCCTTGGCCACCAGGAGTGAATGCTGAGCTCAGAGATAGGAATAACTCCTGGGCATTGTTGGTTATGGCCCCAAAAGAAACTAACAGAAAAGAGTGAGATGGTATTGTCAATTTGTTTCCAGCATAATTTGTGAGAATGACTATAAAATAAAATCCTAGTTGTTTTGTAGATATCCTTGGGTTATGTATAGACATCTCCATTTCAGGGAAACTTGGGAAGCCCACCAAATGTATTCCCGGATTTCCCTCATATGAAGAACTGAGAAAACCCACGGGGTTCCTCAAAAGGCCTGCTGCGGATGTTCTTGCCCCTGCATGGATAGTTGAGGAATTCCAAAGAGATATTACTGAAATTCATGTTTTGGTATTGAAATTATATTCCCTTCATACCATTCAGCCTTAAAATCAATTCTCCCTTCTGCTGATTTTTCACAGGCAAAATATAGCCTTGATTAAAACCCCTTTCCTGGATAATATTTAACACCAAAATCAAAGACAATATTTTTCACTTTTTCAAAATGTCTTTGCAGCCCCAGTTTCTGGTATAAAAGGGCATAGCCAGAATGCAGATCCTGAGCTATTGACTTTTCCCAGAAAATGGGAACTATACCTTAGTGATTTCGCTCTTTCTTTCACTTGACCTCTAAATAACAGGACCCATTCCAGTGAAGATTGTGTTCCTAGATTTTTTATACTTCTTACAGATCCCTTATTTTGCATCTGAAGTTAGTTTGATAAGAGCTGCCTTGAGTTGTGACCTTCTCCTTTGTACCTCAGAATTCTTACTGCTCACACCCATAGCTTAATGTATTGCTTACTGTTAAACTCTGCTTTGTAATTGTAAACATACTTCTCAATACCTATGACTGACTTTTACCCCTTATAAAAACTCCCTGCTTAAAGATTAAATTTGTCATGTGTTTGCCAGACGTGGGTAACCATACTTGGTGTGGTTTCATCATTTTCTCATTTCTTCAATATTATTCCTTCGTTCATTTTGTGTTCACCCACTTTCCTCTTGTGAAGAACATTTCCCCCACTAGAGCTGCTGAGACACAAGATGCTTGCAGCACTTCGTATAAGTTCATACGTCACACAAAAACCAGTTCAGATCTTTTTCTTTCTCTTTTTGTTTTTTGAACAGAATTTGATGGGGGTGGGGTCAGCTCCTTCTCCTAAAGGGCTCATGATCATAACTTGAAATTTTTGCCTTTTAAATTTCACACACAGGAAATAAATGAGCCTTAAATTCTGATTGTAAACCTGTCACCTTTAGCATTCCAAGAGGTACAGGACAAATACTATTTCCAAATTGCTTTTGGAGACAACAAAGGTGATGTCAGTTGAGAGTGAAGACACTTAAAGCTGTGGTCATGCTGGGAAGAGTCCCAAATCTTGGAATTAACAGTCTCACCTCCCATCAATCTTGCTCCCTATGGAGCAGAACCTCACTTGCCTGGGGCTTCTAGAGTTCACCAAAGGCTTAGGAGAGCAGAATTTGTCTTGCTAGGGTTACATTAGGTACAATCCTATCCTTAAACTATTTTAATACTGGTTATTTCCTGCCAGACTGTTCTGTCCACATATGAGCAAAACCTATTTAAAAAGTAAAAGATGTGGGATGGGGGAACAAAGAAAAAAAAATTAGGCCCCATGAAGTTAGTTACTGTGATTTTTATAGCAGAGTGTAGATGGAAAAAATCTGTTTCAACCAACTCCTTGCAAAGACTCCAAGAAAGTCTTATGGCACAAGTCATAAAGATCAAATGTCTCTACAATTGCTTTTTAAAATACCACAAGGTATAATTATCTGAGGGTGTTGGCCCACACCTGTGACCCAGCTGATGCCACAAGGCAAAACTGGCAATGACAGGAGGCTGGCAAAGAGGAAGACCAGCCCACGCAGGTTCTTTTAGAAAGACATAAATTAGAGAACAAAATGCTCTGAACTGTTGATCCTGTTAACTCCAATAGCTTTGGAACTTTCCACAGGGCCCAAGAGATAGCACGGCGGTAAGGCATTTGCCTTAGATGCAGAAGGACAGTGGTTCGAATCCCCGCATCCCATATGGTCCCCCAAGCCTGCCAGGAGCGATTTCTGAGCGTAGAGTCAAGAGTAACCCCTGAGTGCTGCTGGGTGTGACCCAAAAAACAAAAAACAAAACAAACAAACAAACAAGAACTTTCCACAATGCTCATTCTCTTTCCTTAGACTCCACTGCTCTGCTACCAGTAAAAAATATCTGACTGTCTAATTACTTAAACTGCCCTAACACTTATTTGTTTTGTTGGATAACTAATTTAAGGCAATATATAAATACAAGAGGATGAAGCATGCAAAAGTGCAAGATCAATGATGTGCTTCCTCAGGATTAAGCTAAGTGAGTGAAGCTCCCTGTGTTTCTATGTGCTCTGCTACATGCTAGGTTGGGGCATTAACTGCACCACCACTTATTAGCAATACCCAAAGGAGGCAGCACAGTCAGAGGAACAAATAATGTTCTGATGAGCATGAACACTGTTAGGAATAGATATTCAGAGACTGAGAAAGACCTGCTGCATCCAACACAGGCAAGGACACTGAGACCCACTAGTCCCAGGACCTAGTGCCAACTTCATACTGACTCACTTTGCCTTCATAACACAAACATCTACTGAGCTTTTCTACATATATCCCTGGAACAATAATTTGCTATTTCTTTCTGTATACAAGTTTGCAGTGCAGAAAGAGAAAAGAAGGCAAACTCCAATCAACAATTAATTCTGGAAAAAGTATGACTCCATGAGGAATTTTAAATAATCTGCAGAAATCTAATTCCAATGGCTACCATCTCCAGTTGACTAATTTTCAACAGAAGCTATACCCAGCAATGCTGTGGGATGGGAATAGGGATTGGGATAAGGATGGAAATGGGGGCATGACCCAGGACTGTTCCAAGTGCTCATCTCAGTGATAAAATGCTCTGGAGTCTTCAGGACTGTACACAGTGGTATCTCAGGGCCATTCAGACCTTGGAATTGAACTCAGGACCTCACACATACAAGGTAAGTGCTTGCCCACTCGAGCTATTTCCTAGGCCCCTAACTGACTCATCTTATTTCTTTCTCTCCCCAACCCACCTTCTTCCTTTCCACTTGTTGCTGTTGTTGGTTGACTGTGGAGTTTGCACCCTTGTCTGTGTGTTTGATCACACACTTTAGTTATAGTGTTTGCACACACACTTTTTGGGGATCATGCTCCTTAATTAGGAGGCTTGGGCACATTTTGGCTACAGTGCTCACCAGGGGTCACTGTGACTTCCCACATACTAGCCATGGGGTATCCTTAGACAGAAGAGCCATCAAGAACATGGTCAGTATATGCAGTCAACACAGGGTAGCAAAGTTCAAGATCAAGTTTAGGAGGCCGGTGCTTTAGGCACTGAGCCATACCCCAGGCCCACTAAGCTATCTTTTCTTTAAAAAACAAAACAAAACAAAAAAAATTGAAGTCTGGACAACTTATTTTATCAAATTAAAATTTGATATAATTTATATTATGTGATCATTTCAAAAAACTTAAAAAAAGACTGTGAGAATAAAAACTCACAGAACATTATAAGTATGCATGTTTCCATCCACACCACAATGCCTGCCATTATGACAATTGCCGTGTTGTTATTTTTAAATCAACTGGCTGCTTAATAAAAACATTATAAAGCAAAGTGCACACATGGTTCCTAATTTTCATACATTATTAACTCTGCTTGAGGTTTTTGTGGGAATTAAAAAAACTCAAGTAAGCAGGCATCTCTTCCCATCTGAAATCGTGCAAGCTAATTTTATTTTCTAATTCTCATTGTTTACAAAACCCCTCTTAGGCATGCATAAATAATGGGGATGGGACAGACTGTTCAGTTGTCGTTTATATTATTCTTACTTAGTTGAATCTCCTTTGGTCTCCTCCTCCTCTGTGTGGGCAAACTGGAACAGCTCCAGCCTCCAGGCCCTAGTGGTGGTTTGTTAAGCTATGAAGGGATGTTTTGAGGGCTCACAGGTGACCCAGGCATGTATTGCTCTGTTGGTACAGCTGCCCTCAAGTCATCCAAGCTGTACTCTTGCTACAAATGCTGTCCATGCAGTTTTGACCTGCAGTATCAGTGGACAAACACCTGCTAGTCCATGACTTTCGCATTGAATGGAGCTGGAATTTTAGTAGAGCAGGTAAGGCACTGGCCTTGCATGCAGCTGACCCAGGTTCATCCTCAGGCACCCCACATGATTCCCCAAGCCCACCAAGAATGATCCCTGAGCAGAGACTTAAAACTGCCAGGTGTGGAGAAAATTAAACCAAAACAAAAAGCAAAACAAAAACAACTCTTGTGAAGAGAGTCACCAGTACAACTTGGCCTGAAGACACATTCTATCCCAAAAAAGGTTCTTCTACATGAAGTGAGCCTGAGCACAGGGCAGGAACAGTGTTAGTGTTAGATAGTTAACATACCTAAAAGTTACTGAGAACTGCAAATCAAGATGCAAAGCCCCAACTTCCTGCATTCATTCCTTGCTCACCAACTCTGAGATGCAAATTACCTACTTGGCTCTCCAAAGTATACCTAGATGATAGCATCAATGTGTCCTTTGCAGACTTTCCCTATGCCACCTCCACCCCTCATTATACATTCTTGGAAAACCTCCTAAGTTACTCCATTTAAGATCTTTTTCTCAAGGAGATGGAAAGCCCAAAAGGAATTATTTTTAATGCATTGAAACAGGTTGTGTTCTAATTGGATAATCTGTTAAATGTAACTTGTTTGTTACCTGGTCTTTTGTTAACCAATTCCAGAGTAGTTTACGTGATTAGATGCTAAAAAACTATGCCTAGACACAAAAAGGTCCAGCTACATGAAGGGATGACTGGTTAACTTGGAGTTCAATGCTATAACATATATATACACACATACACATATATAAATATATATATAAATATATAAAACATACACAGTGAAGAAATACTCATCAGTAGTATAAAGTAAATATGCTAATTCTTTAAAAACGGGTCTCTCATTACATGATAAACGATATCTTCTTGTAGACAAGACTTCTATTATGTTAGACCTCATTCCCTGATCCTATTGGGCAACAAGGTGGTATCAACTGCATTTCTAATATTACTAATTTCTTCATCACATCTGGGACTTGGATATTTTCTTCCATAGGAGCTAAGTGTAAAATATCTAGTCATACATAGAAGAGAAGTAAGCACTTCCTTCCATTAAAAGAGAAACAGCAACCCATGTTATTAGGCAACCAGTGATTGGTCTTTTCACACATCAAATGAATATGGCTTTTCTCTCTTCTTCTGTGCTGACTTTTCCTTTGTCAAAAGTGATAGGAAGAGAGAAATAATAAGGCAACTATTTAGTCAATATCTACTTTAGATTTAGACATAATTCAACATCTATCATGCTGTTGGTACATGTCTGGTTAATAGTCATGAATTGAAGCAAAGTTTAGGAGACACTAAAACAAATTCATTTTGGTATTCCAATGTATAATCGGTAACAGAAAACTGTTCATAGGCATTTTAAATTAATAGAGTTCTTTAAATTATTCAAAATGTTTTTTCAATTTCAAAAGTCTTAAAAAGGGGAGTGGAACCTCTCCTTTGCCCCACTTGGTCTTTATGTTGTACAAATGCCAATGGAGCAGATTTGGAATAATGAAAAATTATTGGGAAAAAATATGAAAGGGAATACATGGGATGCAGAAAAACAGTAAATATAACTTGGAAGAGAAATCAAGGCCAGATTTAGCAGTCAGGAAAACAACTGTTCAAAGGGAATTGGGTAAAAAAAACTCCAGAGCATGGATCCCTATAGACACAGCCTATAGGGACAGTGCCCAGAAAAATAGACATCCAAGAGTAGAAGGAATAAATACAGTGCTTTCTGTGAGATTTTAAGACAAGAAAGGTAACTACTTATTCACAGAAAAACAAAAAGCTCATAAGTTACACTTCATTCTGTAGTGGTTAATGATTTGTTGATTCAATTAAAATAGTAATGTTGAAAAGATAGAGGAATGAACAATGCTAAATCCTCATTGGTGTAATGTAAAGTAAATAATGTAAGAATTTAATCTATCAAGATACAGTAAAAAGAGGTTCAAAGTGGTAGCAGGGTGATAGGGCATTTGCCTTGCACGTGGCTGACCCAGGATGGACGCGGGTTCTATCCCCAGCATCCCATATGGCCCCCGAGCCAGGAGCAATTTCTGAGTGCAGAACCATAAGTAACCCCTGAGTGCTGCCTGGTGCCTGGTGTAAAAGTAAAAGTCCATTGTTTATGGAAAGATATTAACATATCTAAAGAAATAGCTTAAGATGGTGCCAGAGAGATTGCATGGAGGTAGGGCATTTGCCTTGCATGCAGACGGACAATAGTTCAAATCCTGGCATCCCATATGGTCCCCCAAGCCTGCCAGGAATGATTTCTGAGTGTAGAGCCAGGAGTAACCCCTGAGCGCTGCCAGGTGTGATCCAAAAACAAAGACAAAAAAATAGCTTAAGATATGTTAAGGAAATTGTTTACACAGAAAAGGACAAAGGAAAATAAACAGCTGAAGTTAGTTTCTATTATTAAGTATTTATGTATTTTTTTTTACTTTGGCTTCAAATCTAAATCCAAATGTGCTTGGGGTCATTCCCAGCAGTGTTCAGTTTTATGAGAGGCCAGGAGGTACACAGACTCCACAGCAAATCATGTCCACATACAACTGAGCTATCTCTCTAGTTTCTATGTGATTTTTTTAATGTGTCCAATTACTTTAACAATTTTAATTTATTTAAGCAAGAAAACAATTAATGACAATTTTCTTCTCCTTAGAATGGGCTTATTTCCTGATTTAAAAAAACAGGATTATTTGAAAATATCACTAGTGATATTTTCAAGAGCATACTCTCTGGAGTACCACTGTTAACTCCCAATATGTCACCATAGAGCTTTCTGGAAACTGATAGGTAGCTATAGCTCCTGACCACTGTACAGAATCACACATTACAGTGTTACAGTGTCACAGTGGTGGTGGTGGGCAAATAATCTAGAAGATTCAATTAGTCATTTTAAATTTCACTTAGATGGGGTATAACTAGTGAAGTAACAGAAACAAGGAAGGGTGAGCATAATTTATATTTGTAAACATAGGCCAATGCATAGGAGCTCGGCTCAATAGGAAAAAAAATATCAAGGAAGACTGAGAAGAGGGTGTAAACAGTGAATAGAATTACTCAAGGGAGCAGATTTCTTGAACCAACAGCAAAAAGATAACAAGTTGGAGCAACTGACTACTGGTGCAGATGATCAATTCAGATTAGCAGTTGACAGAGACCACAGAGAAAGATGACAACAAAGAACAGCTATCAGCAGCTGAGCAGTGGAGCAGGAGCAGAGAGGAAGAGAAGTGAGACTGAGCAGGAAGTGAGTGGAGAGAAGAAATGGTGATGTGATTCCAGATGTAAAGGTTCCTCTTTCTGGGGCTGTTTCAGCCCCCAGAGTAATATCTACACGAGCTGTGAAAAAACAATGAGTTACCAAAATGTACTTCCATGCTGATCCCAAGTATCCTGGAAGTTGGTATATACTGGAACAATGATACTGGCCTGTCCCCACACCTACCCTGTGCCATTCCGCAGGCTCAAACCCCCCCCCCCCC
>PVKC010014529.1:0-22112 GCA_004027635.1 Crocidura indochinensis | reverse complement strand
TTTTTTTTTTTTTACCTTTTCTCAGAATCCCTATTAATATTGCACATAAAATAATACTATTATATAACTGTATGCTTGTGTATGTGATAAAAATATTTTAGGAGGGAGCTGGGAGGTGGCGCAGGAAGTAAGGTACCTGCTGCCTTGCCTAGGACGGACCACGGTTCGATCCCCCGGTTCCCATATGGTCCCCCGTGCCTGCCAGAGGTGACTTCTGAGCGCGTAGCCAGGAGTAACCCCTGAGCGTCACTGGGTGTGGCCCCCCCCAAAAAAAAATAAACCAAAAAAAATATTTTAGGAGGTATTCATTCCTGTAGAAATGAGATAACTTGGCTTTTTGACTAATCATAATGAAAAGTGAATTAAGTGTTTAAACTTGGTCCTTTCTAGAACAACCATTACAGTCATACTATTATTATTTATTCTTTGCTTAGGTACTTCATCGACCAGAAAGAGTTCACAAAGATATATCATAGAATGGTGGCAATTGTATAGCAAATTGGGGAATTAAGATGAATCATTGAAATCACATGAAGGGACAGAGTGAGTCAACGATAGAAAAATATAAATTGCGGGCCAGAGTGGTAGCACCTTGGCAGGGTGTTTGCCTTGCATGCAGCTGATGCAGTACAGACTTGGGTTTGATCCCTGGAGTTCCATATGGTTCCCCAAGCCAGGAGCAATTTCTGAGAGCAAATCCAGGAGTAAACTGAGTGCCACCTGGTGTAGCACCCCCAAAAAAACAAACCACAAAAAGTATTAATTGTTTAAAAATTATTTTCCAGATTCATTGTGCAGAAAATATCTATAAAATGTTTATTTGGATATGGAGTAGATGGTGAGTTATGAACATTTAGAGAGGAATACTCAAGGGCTAACTACCTCGATACAATCAGATTAATTTTCATGGAATAGGGGTGTATATATATATATATAGATGTCTTTGAAGAAAGGTTGTTGCATCATGGTAATACATCTAAGCAACAGAGTAAAAATATATGCCTGTGTGAATGAGCACACACAAACACATACGTATGCTAGCTTAGCAACCAAACAACATTGTTTTCTTACAGGATAGAAACAGGCTCACTAATAGTGACCTATCACTAATAGTCTATCCTATGACCATCAATTTTGATTGCTACTTCAGGCCTTAATAGTACTCTGCCTTTCTAAAGCTCTCAGAATATCCAATCACAACAGAATTTTAATGACTGACTGATGGAAACCGTGGTTAGAAGAACAAGGAAGAGGGTTATTGTCTCTACTTCTTCATCCTAGAAAAGGAAACCGAAGGCTATCTCTGTGTGTGGCAATGGAGAAACCCAAACTTAGAGTGGAAAATGGATGCATAAAATAACACTGTTATTTAATTTGTGTCTTATTGTTGTCTTGAGTATATGTCACATTTGAGAAACATGAGCAAATTTAATGAGAACAAGAGCTATTGAGTTGAGCCAAGACCATTAAGAAACAGCTCTTGAAGAAGGATTAACGAAGGTGGACTTTTGTTATTTCTCACTGTTGTGAATTTAGGCAATTACTTGAGTTTTTCTGAGTCTTGATTTCTTCATCTAACAATTAGAATATGCGAGTTAAGTTAATTAAGGGATTAAATGCCTTGGTAATGTCAGATTAGTTGGCACATGCTAGTTTTTCAGAAAACAGTATCAGTTTCTATTGACTTGATTTTTCAAACTTTCAAAACAAGAAGAACCTGATTAAAGAGAGCATGAATATGGACATTCTTCAAATACTAGAAATTGAGCTCTCATTTGACTCAGAAATACTATTTCTGGGGATATACCCTAAGAACCCAAAACGCAAATGCAGAAAAACTCTCTGAACTCCTATGTTCATCATACAGCAATATTCACAATAGTCAGAATCTGGAAATGATCCAAGTGACTAAGAACAGATGAGTGGCTAAAGAAACTGGTACATTTACACAGTGGAGTTCTGTACAGCTATTAGGAAAATGAAGTCATGAAATTTGCATCTACCTGGATGAATATGGAGAGTATTTTGCTTAATGAAATGAGGGAGAGGGAGAGCAATAGACATAGAATGATTCCACTAATTTGTGGGATATATCATAAAAGATATTATGGTATTAATACCCAAAGACAGTAGAGACAAGGGTCAGGAAGACTCAGGAAGACTAGCCAATGGTAGGAAACTTGCCACAAAGGGGGAAGGGAGTGCAGTTAGGGCAAAGAAGGGACCACTATGACAACGATAGTTGAAAATAATCACTCTGGACAAGATATGGATGACGGAAGGAGGTAAAGTGATACGATTAATACTTCTTCAGTAACAATACTACAAAACAGAGTGACTAAAACAAACAAAAAGAATAAAGAGAGTGAAAAAGAGAAATAAAGTACTATAGGGGGTCCAGGAGGTAGCATGGAGGTAAGGCGTTTGCCTTTCATGCAAAAGGTCATCGGTTTGAATCCTTGTGCCCCATATGGTCCCCCGTGCCTGCCAGGAGCAATTTCTGAGCATGGAGCCAGGAGTAACCCCTGAGCACTGCTGGGTGTGACCCAAAAACCAAAAAAAAAAAAAAAAAAGAAAGAAATAAAGTACTATAGAGGCAGGCAGGGGGTGGGTAGTGGTAATGAAACTGGTGACACTGTGGATAAATGTAATTGGGTGTTGTACATTTTCGATTGAAACTAAATTATAAACAACTTTGCAACTGTATCTCAATGTGATTCAATTAAGATATTTATTAAAGTTTTTAGACAAAAGAAAAAGTACAGAGGAAGAGAAATAAATATAACTTTTTAGTTTTGGTGAAAAATAGGATATAAAAGGCTAATACACTTGTTTTAATTTTAAGCTGAAAGAACACTGAGTTAAGTTTTTTTCTAGTTGGAGGGTCTGGTCATTGGATTTGGCATGAGTTTCTAATGGAAGGATTTGGAATGCTCAGTCTGTAGGCAAGTTCTTTAGTCTTATAGGTGAGTTGCAATGATTCAATGTGTCAAAATTATCTCAATGATTACTTCACATCTTTCAGATCTGAGAAAACAAAAGGTTTAAAATCAATACAGTCACTCGCTTGTTCACTCAAAATGACATTCATATCCAAGGTTAAAGGTTTGTATTAAAAGCAACTTCACGGTAATGTGCACCAGGTCTTTTCATGCCGATAGCAACATATATTCCTAGATATTTGGAAATGTTGACCTTTAACCAGTTTCTGTATTTCTCAGAATTTCTCTTGTCTACTTTAGAGATACAGTGACTTCATCTTTTTTACTGTTGTAACAATTTCTGATTGAGAACAACTGTCAGTTGAAGGGAATCATTTGATGATTTCTGGTTTATAAGGATTCTGAGAAGACAAAGTTTTTGATGTGCCTGGGTATTGATTTATTTAGTTTTTGATAGATGCTATACAAACTCAATGACTTAAAACAACACTGAAGTATTAGCTTATTATTCTGAAGGTCAGAAGACCAAATCAAGTCTCACTGGCTAAAAATCATGTTGTCTACAAAGTTTTAGACATCTGGGAGCTCTAGGAGAAAAATCTGTTTTGTTTTGTTTTGTTTTTGGCAACTTGTGGAGACTGCCTCCTTCCTTTGTCTTGTTTCTCCTTTGTATGTTTTAAACATATGTGTTATCCAGGACCTATGCTAGGTGAATTAGATTGAACCCATCTAGTTAATTTAGAGAACCAACCCCTTCCCTAACTCAGTACTTCATCAAGACCACTTTACTTTAAAGAAAAATATCACCTGTTTAAGGAATTAAATTTAGAATCTCTTTGGGGGAATTCATTATTTTGCCTATCTTGAAAAAATGCAACGATAATTTTGACAAAAAATGTACAAAGTAATTGTAAGTATTTATCTGAGCTCTGACTAGTTACCACGTTGTTGATTTTTCAACTGGAGGAGATGTCAGAGGTAGTTTGCTCTAGAGACCATTACAGTAAGTTCTAGATTGAATACTGTGGACAAAAACCAAGCCTTTATGTTCCATTTCTTCCTATTATCTGGCTCTGGCTCTTCCTTAAGTGGAGCTTTTACTTCAAATCCAGGCATTATCTAGAATGCCATATTGTCCTTAAGGATCCTGGCAAGGGTGAGAAAATACCAATGATTTTTAAAAGTTATGGATTCTTCTCATAAATGTCCCTGGAAGATCTGGTAGGGTGTGCCCACTGCTTCAGAGATGGCCTTTCTTGAGAGAGATTTGCTTTGTATCTGAAAATCTGAGCATGATGATAATGAAACAGGACAGAGTAGCTCTAATTGGATTAAAGCACTTGTCACAGATGCAGAAGCTCCAAAGACAGAGACAGAGAGACGCCCTGGATTGGTAATGTTGACATATGTGGTGGTGCCAGAAAGGCTGACATAATGGACCCCTATCCTCACAGTCTGAGAACCCAAACCAACACAAGCTTCTAAGCCAAGGTAATGATGCTCTTCATGAAAAGTAAAGGGGAGTTCCTGAATTTGTCTTATGTTTGTTTCCCCAGAACACCTTCTCGTGTTGCAAATGAGGAAGTTAAAGAGTGAAAAGTTGAGTGGGGAGCATGGAAGGGGGAAGTTAAAGGGTCAGCTTTATGGAAGGTATAATGTAAGTTCACAGGTTTCTCTCTTTCACTACTGATTTCCAAAGCGAGTGGAGTTTGAAAAGAGTCTGAGAGAGAAAACAAAAGGAATGAAATAAGGAAAGGGTGATGGAGAATGTCACAGGAGAGTGAAACCATCTTCCTCATTTTAGAAAAATGGAGTTTTACTTTGAAAGAGAAGTTTGACCAGCCATTTTTTTTCTATATACTTCAATTCTTAACATTAAACTAATAAAAAAAGTTGTGAGGAAGTTACTAATAGGTATAATATAAAGTCCTGTGGCTTTGTTAAATCCATACCCCACTTGTATGTGATGGTGAACCACAAGTTCAGCCAAAGACCACAAGGGAATTTTAAGAAAGAAGTTAGTAACTTATGGTTACTGCTGAATATATATGTTATACCTTCAACACACAACAGAACTAATGTTAAAAGGAAGGTAAAGAGCAAGACTGAAGTAAGGCCTGGAGCCTTACTTACCTGAAGCCTATTTCTCTAATAGAGTCCAAGGATAGAGTACCTTAGTGGTTTTGGTGAGCTTTTCAGTGTAGTATCTAAGAGTCCCACAGGGGAATATCCTGGAAAATGAGTGAAGGAAGATATTGATTACAAAGGTGGTTGAAGGAGTCCTGTCAGAAACTTACATTTATGTGTGACTATGGGTTTCTTTGTAGACAGTGCTCCAGGGAAGGAATGATACAAGGTCACTTCCAGCTGGTAGAATCTATGAATATTCAATGGATACTAAAGCAGGAATATGATGCAGCATTTTATCTTAGTTATCAACTGGAAAGCTATTGAAAATGAAATGAATCTGAAATATCTTGATTTTTTGCCTCTGGGCAAACAAATGACTATAACTGACAAGCTATCACCATAATTCTTGCAGTTGTTTATAGCAGCCACTCTTCAATGAATTGTGAAGCCCATAAGCTTTGAATTCAAATATTGTGAATTCAAGTCTGAGTACTACTTCTCTTTAGTAGCACAGTGTTGAACAATCCTGCCAAATTTCACTCTCTCTTCTGAAGAAATGAAAACAATATGTTTAGCAAAGAGGATAGCTGCTGAGATTAAAGGATATGATGTATTTGAACTTATTAAGAAAGCACTTTACACTACAAATGTTAGCTTTGTCCTATTTTTGGAAGAAAAATATTTTACCAGTTTGGTCTTATTAGGAAATTATCACATTTAAGCATATTTTGTAAAGGAGTTATTTATTTATATTGGTGTAGATATAAATATAAATCGGTGGGGATCGAATCCAGAGTGTGTATTATACTACTACTCAACCACATCCATAACCCTTACTAGTGGAGGGTTTATTTGAGAAGTTTTAACATGCTGTGTCATTGATAACTTGGACTATCATAGAAGAATTTGGTTAGAGATGGGACACTGATCCAAGTAAGAAGTACTCATGGGTATGTCATATATATCCACAAATAATAGGAGCTGGAATAAAGAAGACATTATTTGACAGCTTCTAATGTAGAGCAGTCTTAGAGTACTAGTCACACAAAAAAGACTATTGTCAGTAAGTTAGAAATACAAAAATACTCTGGTTTCCAAGGTATAGAATAAGTTTTCTTTGCTTTTGGAAAAAAAAGCATCCCACTTGAGACCTTCTCTTTTTATCTAACATTCCATGATTTTAATAAAAATGCTTATTCCAAGAGTATGCATTTCTTTTTGTAGGCATTTTCTTTGTCTGGGGAGAGCATGGCCATATGCTAAAAATATGCTAGAAGCCAAGTCAATCAAGAAGGGTTGCTCCTTCAGCCTCAGATTGTCTTTAGTACATCATTAGAGTTGGATGGATATTTATTACAATTCTGCATATGATCAAAATATCCCTACAGCCAATTAGAGTATGAAGACAAAAAATAACCCCCCAAAACATACTTCAGATATATTAATTAAACCCTTTTCCCCCTCATTGATGTATATGCCATCACAGACAGTGCAGCAGCTGTGTGTCATAGCTTTAGGGTGCTGACTATAAACAACTTCCAGTGGAATTGAAAAAAAATGGAATTATGAGAATTGTGAGTTGTTCCTATGACCTAGCTTAACCTTCTCTTCTACAATACTGAAGCCAGAAATGAAAGCTTAAAATCAGCATTGATCCTTCCATGTATGGAAGAACATAAGTTGCTTAGGGATGGGTTGAAAATTGGGAGCATTTATCAGCAACTCTCTGATATTTTGACTTGAGTAATTTTTCTTGCTACCAGTACTGAAGATTTCTCATTTCTCTATGTCAAGCATTATACATTTAGGTTCAGACTTTTAATACCAAAAATACCTTTTTTATATACTATAACTTGAGATCTATCTCCAAATCTAGTATTCAATTTCCTTAACACTTTAATCATTTTATATTCCAGAACTTTGATTATCAAAGTAGACTCTCAGTGGATTAACTATACCAGGGTCTTACAAATGTGTTCTGTTATGTACCCAAAAGTCACTTTATATTTTAGCTATTAAATTCTTATTAACGACCAGGAGCTAGAACAAGTGTTTTCTTTAGCTAAATTCACTAGAGCAACCCATGTTTTTACCTTGGAAATATTTCTCTTTATTAACTTATCCCCTTATAAATTAAGTTCCCATCTCTGAAGATAGGAATTGAAGCAGATTATAATGTAATTCAACTCTTAGCAATGTGTCCAGCACACATTAGAGACAAAGTATATTTGTACGGTGGTTGACAATATCTCATTTCAGATACTAACACTTTAAAAATACATGGTAATGACTGAGCAATTGGCTAGCCAATAGTGAGACTCCTATCCTTCTCACTTTTTAGTCCTGGTGGACCAGACTACAGTCTTCCATAATTCCCATAAAAGACATTTTAGGGTAATTATGATTTGTTGCTCTTCTTTGTATACATACTTCATGCAGCTGGTTTTCCTCATTAACTTCTTGCATATTATGTGAAGACAAACACTTATATTTTTAGAAAGTCTGTAATATTCAGTTAGACCTTGTGCTCAAGTGGATATGTGGGACCAAGTGATTAAGTTGAAATTAATCCTCTAACATTGACATATACCTTTATAATATGTGATTCATTGTATATTTCTTTATATTAAAGCAACCGTACTTATGTGTTTGATTTACATGTGATTTATATTTATATATAACTATGATTTATATTTCAAATGAAGACATTTTTGAGAATGAACAGAATTTCTATTAATAATTTCTCAGGTCGACAGGGTAAATTTGGACCTTACAGGGCATCATGGGACATATGGTTGTTCTTTATAGATTAAGATGCCGCTGAGTTAGCACCAATAAAGCATGCTCCTGGGGTGGGCGATCCTTCTTCCTCTGTGATGTTTATGTGATGAGCCAGTTTCAGCTTCTTAAAAAGCTATCTAGGTTTTTAGCTGAAAGAATAAATTTGAGCATGGTTGATTCTTCTGTGCTGATTTATAATGGAATCAAATAATAACATAGGGAGATTAATGCTACTGAAATATTTTTATTATTCATAGTTTCCAAGAGGAGGAGCATGCCATGCAGGGCTAAATGGGGAAGCATCTGGTTAATTCCAGATATATGATCTGGGAGAAAATATGCCCTGAGACTTTATTGTATTTTTCATGTAAAAGACAAGGCAGGACAATGTAAATAGTTTAAACCTCCTAAACTGAATAAAGTTGGAAGGCTCTGGGTTGCAGGAGAGAGACCTCAATATCTAGGACCTCAGGTGAGGTGATACAAAGTGGATGAAATTATTTGATTTGCTATATAAGACAGTTCAAAGTGGTTGTGGTTGTGGATATGGACTTGAAATTGGTTGAAGGGTTTGTTTTCCATGTATTTATTTCAGCTGCATTACAGAGGAGATACATATAAACTTGGCCATTGGGTTAGCACTGTTAATAGAAAAATAGAATCTTGAAACTAGAAAATAGTCTAAGAGAAGACTGACAGTCCAGAGCATTTCTGAAAATAGAATGTGAATTGCCCCGAGAATCTGCTTCAGTAGAGATTGAACCTCCAAAGTTTAGATTATTATCTTAAAGATTTTATTTATACATTTAGCTTCTTCAATCTCAGTTTAAGGAAAATAGCCCATTAGAGTGTAAAGGGAATCCTAAAACAAAACCAAAAACCAAAACCAAAACAAAACAGGCATGGAAGGTTGAAGTTACTTCTCTCTATATAATATGCAAGAAGTTATAATAACAAAAATGATAAATCTGTTTTGATGCATTTTCAATGAAACTGTGCTGGTCATTTTCATTGTCCATTAGAGTGTAAAGGGAATCCTAAAACAAAACCAAAAACCAAAACCAAAACAAAACAGGCATGGAAGGTTGAAGTTACATCTCTCTATATAATATGCAAGAAGTTATAATAACAAAAATGATAAATCTGTTTTGATGCATTTTCAATGAAACTGTGCTGGTCATTTTCATTTAACTGTAACTGTTTTAGAGATGCTGTCAATAGGAACTTCTCTACTTCTCAGGGAGGAATTCAGGGTTGAAAACAGTTGAACCAAACTCAATGCTATCTAATGGTGTCCTACAGACACTGTGAGCAGTGAAGCTACAACTCCATATACTCTTATGCAACCCCAGTGCAGACAATGGGCTGTTAATGTATTTCTACAGAAGAAGTGACTCAGATAAATATTGCACCTTTTAAAATGCAGAAATGATCTGAGAATCCAGGTTTATCTGACTTCCCTACACTCCGTTGAGAGCTTCCATGTGAGGGACAGGCAAAAATTCTTTCCGGTTCTCTTCTGATTTAAATCGGGGTTTAAAACCTGCATGAAGTTTCCCTAGAATGGGAGGCCCTTCCTTCTCTTGTTCCAGCAGTGAGCAGGCGTTTGCATATCTCCCCAGCATGTTGCCATTTATGGATTTGGGCAAAATAACAGAATTGCAAAGCTTAAGACTCTCAGACTTCTTTTTTTCCCCCCCTTTTTCTTCCACACTGAGCTTCCTGTTTCTATGGCAATGAAAAGGATGTTTTGCACTAAGAAACACTTTAAATGCCACTGGGGGAAGGTAAGAACCACACATAGCTCTCTACAGAGCAGAAAGGTGAAAAAGGATGCTAAGAACTGACTGAAGCAAGAAGGGGAAAGAAGTGGAAAAACTAGAAAAGTGGTGGAAGAAGAGAAAGAGGAGACTAGAAGCATTGGCAAGGAAGAGAAAAAATAATACCAAGACCCAAGAAGGCAGAGAAGACTATGTAAGGGGCTACAGAGGAGTAAGAGTGTCATGAATATTCAGAGAAAACTTATGGGCTTCATGAGAGTCACAAAATTAGAGGGTGTCAGGAGCAAGGAGTGAGCAACTTGTGAGCAAGGAGAAATGTCTCAAATACTATACTGGACCCACTTAGTGCTGCTTTCTGCCTTATCTTCTAGTGCCTTGCTTTCTAGTGAATATTTATTTACTTTGCAAACGCTTGTGATGCACACAGAGGCTAGTTCAGGTCACTAGATACCAATTCTTCCAATTATGAATAAAAACTAGGTTTCTTATAAGTGACAGGTTCACGGCTGGACTGAAAAGTCTGCTGCTTTCCTTTTCTTGCTCTACTTTCTCTTGTTTGCACACCAGTACATGTTGAATTGGACATAAAACTCCAAAGGTAGGCAAAAGGACAAACTGGAAAGTAAAATCGCCAGGACAAAAGATTCATTTCACTCTTCATATTCTCATTGGTGATACCCAAAGGTATTTGACTGCATCAGTGCTCAAAACTAGTTAAAATTTAACGTGGGAGAGCTCTAAGTGGCCCACCAACTAGGTCTCACTTTTGGTTTGACTAATTCCCTGCTTGAGCTCAGCCAAAGCAAATCAAAACGCTATCTAACTTGAAGTTCCTGTTATATAAGGTTTTATGAGCTATAAATTGAAATTAAAGGCACAGTAAAAAAGGAAAAGCCATTCATAGGGCAACCTCAAAATAGCTTGGCCCCCGTGGAAGGTACAGGCACATGTATTTGTCCAGCTGTTTGGAGGAAAAGGTCCTGAGGCCTCTCCCTCCCTTGCCAGAAGCCAGTAAAAGGTTCACCTACAGCTGCTTGTGAAATTGGTGCCTTGTAAATGAAAGCCGACCAGGAGTCTTATGAGCCAATGGCAGCTGGACAAAGGGGACTGAGTGCCAAACAGAGCAGGAAATGGCTAGGGGCCAAGGTAAACAGCTCGGGGCAGCAGTGAGGTGAGTGTCTGTCCTGGGATAGCCCAGAGAGGTGCTGCTTTCCAAGGGTTTGGCCAGGGCAACCTGGTTTATTTTCAGTTGAGCTGGGTATGCCCTAATTTACTGCGGGAGCCTCACATTTGCATGCCTACTTTAAGAGACCCTAACGAGTACACAAAATAAAATGTTAATTTATGCCTTCTGCTAGGGTTGGAATTGAGTGTGACTTGATGCAACTGCAAAACAGAACAAATCTGGAAATTCTGGCAGGCAGAAAGAGGAGGGTGGAGGGAGCTCCTGCTCCTCTGAGTGGTGGAAGGCAGGCTGAGAAGAGACTGGAAACTTCCTGGCGTCAAGCTCCCTGAAAAGCCCTCAAGAGACTTTCTACAGCAGCTGTGCCCAGTTTTCCTACGAGAGATGAATCTTGGCCTTTCCTTCCTGACATTCCCAAACTCAACAGCGACCACAGAGTAGATAAGGGTAAACAAGGGGAAGAAAAATGAATGATATCAGTGACTGGGTCTTATCAGATCTTGCTGAGGACTTTGAGAACCAAATGACACCTCCACAATGTAAGAGAAATGGAGGTGATATTCTGAATTATTCTGAATAGAAATGATCAGGGACTTGTACAGGCACCTGATCCTGGCACAATGATCAGTCTTGAACTATTTGGTGTAACTGTCATTTAGCTTTTTGCCAGATCACTTCAGCCTTCAGCCTTCCCCACTGCTAACTATCCCACGTGCCCTAAACCCTTTCTGTTATGGAAATAAGACAAAAATTTACTTTTCATTCCTATCGACACCACTTCATTAAATATACCAGGGGTCTCTGGCTTGTGGTAAACACCTTTTGGAACTCCTGCATTTCCCACAACATCATATTTCTCTGTGAATCATCACAGATGATTCACATTCCCACACCACAAATGAGAATAACCTTTTCTGCACCAATGTCTCCAGGTTCCCTCCACCTCCTAGCTTGCCTCCTCACAAAGTACACCTGAAATTTTTAGTTATTATAGGTGTGTCACCAACTTGTAGTATTGTTGGCTCTGTGGCTTATGCACTTACATACACTTCACCTGTATACCAGTCATGTACCTAATGCCTCTTCCCATGTTTACCTCCTGTCCTTTTTTTGTTTTTGTTTTTGTTTCTGGGTCATGCCCAGCAGTGCTCAGGGGTTACTCCTGGCTCTACACTCAGAAATCGCTCCTGGCAGGCTCGGGGAACGATATGGGATGCCAGGATTCGAATCACCATCCTTCTGCATGCAAGGCAAACACCTTTCCTCCATGCTATCTCTCCAGTCACTTTTGTCCTCTTTTATTTTCCTGGCAGTTTGTGGCCTTGGTTTAATATGGTTTCCCGCTCTTCTTAGCCATACAAATCCATCAGTTCTGGATACTGATGCCAGATGCTTCCTAAATATTACTTTTTTAAAGTGGATTTCTACCTGTGTAGACAGTTTAAGAAAATAAACCACCATGATGAAAAAATTGCCTCTCTGTGGAATACAGCATCCCTAAATACTGGATATATCCTGAGCCAGTATTGTGTCTGAACTAATATCTGTGCTTATGATGATGAAAGAACTAGACAATCTAAACTTATATTTAAACCCCTGAGGATGTGAGTGAATTAAGCATGATTATCCGTCTCCTTGGCTCTCATAAGCAACCAGATTATCATATCTGAAACCAAGACTTGAGGAGTATCCATATAGAAGACTAGTATATATAACTCATGGGGGCAAAGAATACTAAGGATACTATAGGTGTGGGAAGAATAAAAATATATAATAATTCATTTAGTATATATACTTAAATAAGACTATAAATTACATCATAAAATAGAAGGACACGTAATGATAGGAAAGAACAGTGAAAAATACTTACCTAACACCTTATCTGAATATAACCAGAGATATGTTCAAGGAACCACCTGTTCTTACTGGAGGTGTATGAGGGGGTGTCTTCTAAAAGGAGAAGAGTAATGTTATGTTCAAGAAAGAGTGTTTTAGGACCCATAGGATAGTGCTGAAAAAATTCTACATGATATTTATAAACAAGAAGCCTGTTGAAGATAAATCATTGTTTCTAAATGTATGCACAAACAATTTCTGTGGCTCTACTGTGTTTGAGTCAATGATTAAAATCACTCTGACATTACTGAATTTTGGCTAGCAGACTAGAGAAATTTTCTCTAGCTTTTGGTCTTATTTTTTGTGCTCTCTGTGGTTCATTATTCATATTATTTTAGTAAGAAATGCCTTTGGTAATATCTGCAAGAATTTCAAAAGAAAAAAAGATTACTTTTATGCAATAAAGTTGTACCCTGAATATGGAACATAAGGGATTATCATAAAATTTTTTAATGGCCACACATATGGAAAAGGTCTCTCATTGCTTTACACTCTCAACTGGATTTCTCTTCTATTCCTTCTGGCTTCATGTTATTTTCTGCCAAAAAAAATGTTTCCTTGTCATTTGTTGAAACCATTTTAAATTTATATTGAGGTGGGTTCCAATTTTTTAAAATCAATTTTATTGAGGTACCAAGATTTACAATATGGTTAATTATATATTTGTTTGTTTGCTTTGTATTGGGGTCACATGAGGCAGTTCTTGGGGTTTATTCTTTGCTCTGCCCTTAGGACATGCTTGATGGTGCTGGGGGACCATTTTCTGTAGCAGGGATCAAATCCAGGTTGGTTGCATGCAAGGCAAAAACCCTACCCTCTGCATTTCATTTTGGCTCTACTTTTTGTTGTTGCTATTGTTGTTGGGACCACACCCAACAGTGTAATTAAACTTGCTCCTGGTTCTTCAGTTAAGAATCACCCTCTGATGACTCTGGAGACCATCTGGCATGCTGATGATGGAACCTGGGTGGGTTTTTTGTAAGAAAAATGTCTTATTGACTGGTCTCTAATTACACTTCTGTTGCATGCAACTTTCCAACATCAAACCCATAGCTAGAATTTGTTGAATGGGAGTAGGTGGTGTTGCATATGATAGAATATTTTTAAATGTTTCATTTGATATATATTTCTATTAGAAACACGGAATGAAATTACAGAAAAATAATTGTTTAAAGGATCCTAACCGTACAAGAAACTTGAGGAAGTAGAAGATTCATATAACATTTAAACAATACAGTAACTTCCAAGCTGTGTGCTTTGTGAAATTTGCTGCCAAAATATGAGGAAACTGTACATAAGCAATGCTACACACTGTGGCCTCAGTCAATTAGTTCCTCCAGACAGTCTAAAAAATAACCACAGAGAGAGTGTTTGGTTCCCTGGGAGAAAAGGAAAATTTTCTTAAAGAAATGAAACCTTAAATTGTCTCATTATGTTATAGGCTAAAGATTGAATAAATACCTTTAGAAGAAAATCTTGATTCGTCTCGGAACTCCACATGCTCCCATCAAGTACTTAATCTGTCTGGAGGCCTAGTAGAATAAAAAGACAAGACTAGGAAGAAATTTTGAAAAATAAGATCAGGAATGATTTATTCCTGATATATTTAAAACTTGGGGATCTGAAGAGATAGATTGAGTCAATGCCTTTTCATGCTACTTAGGTTTAGTCATGCTACATATGTTCATGTATAGTCTAATAGAATGAGAAGCCATTAGGAATCACAGTAGCAATGACACCCCTTCAAGGCTTCAAATATTGCTCGTGTTTATAGCATTGTCCCAGAAAAGTAGGATGTGGCAGAGTGGAGAAACAGTCATGGCTGAAGAAATGACTGGTTTGTGGTTTAGAGAATTCTTCTCTTCATTTTTTATTCTTCCAGGTAATGATATTGGGGGGAGGGGGAAGCAGCCCTGGGTAAAGGGGAGCACGGTAGCTGGTAGAAATCAATCTGGAAAAGATGGCCTGGTTGATTTTGAATCTTAGTCCTCACACACCCCCTAGTGTAGGATGTGGGGAGTTTTCCCTGGTTGCTGGGTTGAAGCTGAATATGGGAATCTTAATCACCCCCTCTGATGACTATTGAAGGGCAATAAAATCATAATAGGTTAAAGTTAAGGAGTGGTTTAACTGATTAACTACAACACTTGTAGGTGTCCGACTCATAATTGGCAAATAAAATAAAAACCAGGTATTATGATAATCCTAAAGTGTGAAGGACTCAACTGTGAAAGAATTTAATGTGTATAGAAATCTTTCTATGATCTTAATTGAGTTTTTATGAGGATTAAGTAGTTCTGGATGGTATCCTCCATCTTTTCTAACACTTAAGAATCGTAGATAAGGCTGAGCCACAGAACATAGACTTTCAGAGGATGCACCTCCAAGTAATACTCTCTGATTTGAAATATTTTGTAGTCTTCCAAAATTCTGTTAGACTTTTCATCTTCACTTGGCCCTCCTATCCATTGGCTGTTCAATGACTCCCTCATTCATGCGGTAGGACTGGAGATTTGTCGATTTGAAAAGAAGAACTTTTCATTTTTAGAATTTAAGTAATATTCACCTGAAGTTTGTACTCCTTAAAGTATTGGATTACTAATGTCTAAATATTACCTGTGTTGCCAGGTTTCACCTATTTGTTCTTTTCCACATTTGTCTGCTACAAAAAAAGTAGGGAATTCCTTTTTTAACTTTGTTTCTCCCATGTAAGAGCCAATTGCAAAATAAATTGATCTATTTCCTACTGTAGGATTTGATTTGGAAAAAATAAAACCCAGATATATTAGGAATAAAGATTCAGAGGAATGAAGATATTTTGAGATTCAGATGACAAATAGAGTAATCATGGTACCTGAGAGAAAAGAGGAAAGGAAGCTTTCAGGGAATTTGATTAGCATGCAGCATTCAAGGTGAATGGACATCAAAACTTTATTTAAGGTTTTTCTTACAATTAGGACATTTTTGTTGTTGTTTGTTTGTTTTGGTTTTGTTTTGCCATACCTGGCAGTGCTCAGAGATTATTCCTGGCTCTTTGCTCAGAAATAGTTCCTGGAAGGCTCAGGAATTGAACCCAGGCCCTTCCCTGGTAAGGCATCTCTCTTTGAATTACATATAGGATTGTACTTAAGATAAAACTATGAAATAATGTGGGGGAGGGAGGACAAACTTGGTGATGGGAATTACCCTTATTCAATGCTAATATGTAACTAAAATATTATTGTGAAAGATATGTAAACCAATATGGTCAAAATAAAAATTACATATTAAAAAACTATGAAATAATGTCCAGATATTCTTAAAAATTAAATATGAGAGCACAGACAAAAAAGAAAAAAATCATTTCATATTTTGGGAATGAGATTTTTTAATTTATTAAAAGAAAATAAATTCCATAGTTTAATTAACTGATCATGATACATTTGTTTCAGGATGACAGAAAGTGAAGTTATTCAAACATAGAAAGAAAATAGAAAATTAAAAAAAAGATGGAAAAAGAAGGGGAGAGAGTTCATTAGCAGTTATATTTGCGAAAATTATTGAATCATCAGTAAAATTGTTAGTACAATATCCAAAGGTTTAGTACACCCCACCTTTTTGAGATGGGAGATACACTAAAAGAGAAAAAAAGAATTAAAAAATATGTGTGTGTGTGTGTGTGTGTGTGTGTGTGTGTGTGTGTGTGTGTGTGTGTGGCTGGTGTCATTTGCATAGGCACAGCAAAATATGGAAGGAACTAAAAGGAAAGACCGTAGGCCTAAGAAAATAGGGAGATCTTACCTATTTTGGCAGAAAACCAACTCAAGGCTCCAGGCATACTAGGTTGTCCAACCCATAGTCATTCTCGGTGGTCAGCTCTTCACCATCGCAATTGTTGTTGTCGAGTAGCTGCAGTTATAGATCCTGGTTTTTGCATAGGAGCGATGTCTAAGGTTGGGTGCTATGTAGTGTCTTCTGGTTCCCTCTCACCATCAGTTAGCATTGCAGAGAATTCTGCCCTAAAAGCAGATGTTGCTGTTGCTTGGTTGTCAGGGTGACATAAGAACTGTCTTTGGAGTAAGTCAATGGCACGGTGGTGGTAGAGCACTTCTTGGTAGAATTTGTTCCTGGTTCAGATGTAGGAAACCATATTTGTTTCCGTAGGTGGTATCCATGGTTCAGGGGTGAGTGGTCATTGTCCAATCAACTGGAGTCTAGGGCATATCACTATGCCATGTGAAGAGAATTTTTGTTCCTATCTCTATTAGATAAGAACTTGTTTGAATCCGTTAATTTTTCCCATTTTCATCTGCCAATGCATAAAGGGACAACGCCAGAAGGTACTACTAGTACATGTGGGGGCCGAGGTGTCAAGACGTACAGTTCGCAGGACCTTTTGCTTATATGAACTCTGAACAGAGACTTGTCTACTAGCATTTCATAGTGAACCGATCCCAAGGGTAGGGGAAGTTGCTACTACATTAGGAGATATTCAAGAAGGGTTATGCCTATTAAAGGAGTGTATCTAAAAGAAATATTTAAAGGAAATGTATATGTCCTCTGAGAATCTTTTGAAATAGGCTGGGAAGGGGTAAGATCCAGGCTGCAATTTCAACCTGTGATTTGGTTTTGTGGCGTCTAAGGAAAATGGCTTCCAACAGTCTCATATCAGAAAATGTCCTCAAGCAGGGAATTTCTCTGGAACCAAATCTGGTTGCAAGCAATAGTCCACAGTGAAAGAAGGTGAAGGAAGAGGGACCACCAAGAGCAAATCAGTAGCAGTAGACCGTTGGTTTCTTCTCATGCTGAGAATCTATCTTTGAACTTTGGTTGTTGGTTGGCATCTGGCTGGGCTGGGGAGAAAGTTTGCTTTGTGAGGCGTTAAGGACTGAGCATAAAATAATGGTTAACTGTAGAGAAATGACATGAAGGGCTTGAGAAGCATTTGTAAGGCGATGAGCCAAAAAAATAGAAAGGGGGGATTATCTATAATAGAGGGTAGAACATTATACTACATAGGCATTATATCTATTGCAGATGGATATTAGACTGATATTGGTATGGCTTACACATATTCTCATATGCCGACATTGGCAGCCAGAAGATAGATTTGAGGATTACATTTGAAAAGCTTTCCCAGGTGGTATGGGTCAGGACCCTTAAAGAGAAAGGATAACGAAAGAAAAAAAAGAAAGAAAGAAGAGAAAGTGAAGCTGGCAAGTTTGCTGTAGAAGGTTTTTCTTCCCATCAACACTCTCCCTGTCCCCCTTTCAGGTCTATCATGTTTGGTGAGGGTGAACTAGATTGAAAAAAAAGCTTCATAGCTTAAGTTGTGTGTGGAGCATTCTTAAGAACATCATAGTTTTCAAGTCTAAATAACCAAGTGACATGGTAATGAACACTGTATGGGGTGACTGTATCATGACTTTGATGTATCTATTACAGGTGAACATTAGACAGCCATTGGTATGGCAAACATATAAGCTCATGCAATCGATCTATGGGTTACAGTTAAAAAGCAGATCCAGGTAAAATGGTACATAAAAATTAGAAAAAAGGGGGGGAGGAGAAATAATTAAAGCCAGCAAAGGTTTTCCATTGTCTGGTCTGATCCTGTTTGGTGAGGGAAGTCTCTACTGGGGAAAGGCTACCTTTGATAGATTGTGTATAGAACATTCTAACAAATATGTGATATGGTGATGAGCACTCTATAGGGGTATATACTGTGTATTATCCTGTGAGTTTTGCACATCCCGTTCCCTTTCCTAGAGGCAACCTATTATTATGAGCATTATGGTATAATAGTAAACTAACAACAGTTGTCGTGCAGGCAGGTTTCGTAAAAAAGGACTGATGAGAAGGAAGGAAAAAGCTCTTTGGTGAGGCGGGCTGAGTCACTGACTAGTCTTCCCTTCCCCACCACCCCTTGGACCCACCTGAGTGAGCAGGGCTGGGGTGAAATGGGTGACCCATCAGGGTGCTGGAGGCCCCGGGGTTGGAGGCTTCCTTGTGGTCAGCCGCTCCTGGGAATGAGATTTTTTTGAGTCAAGGAAAAGATATTGTATGATTATGATGATAATTCATTCTGAAAGATCAGAAAAAGCCACATGCTGAGGGTATGTTATTCTCTCATGCTTGGGACCTGCTTAGAGTAAATTTCTACATATTTTTTTTTGGATGGAGAGTTTTAAAATAGACATGTTTCTTACCAGTCAAAGTAAATCTTGCTGAAATGGGTAATGGCGAAAGATGTGTGTTCCCAAATCATCTCCTGAAATTTTGCCAACATGATTTTAAAGTCTGCACTGGTTAGAAAAGATAATTTCTGAATTTCCTGACATATCAGATAGTCTAGAGATTTTGTTATTTGTGTCTATACAAATATTATAATAGTAATACAAATTTACCTGCAATCAATATTTTATGCAATAGACTATTATAAATTAAAGGTATAGAGGTAATAGATGCCTGCTTTTTTAAAATAAGGATTTAATTTGGGGATATCTAGGAGTTAGAAGACCACAGTCTACATTCAAATATCCAGAAGAAAGGAAACTCTCCATATTAAGAGTTTCCTAATAATTTTTGTCATCAGAAAAAGTCTGCACTATATTAACTATAGGAAACAGAAGCAAAACACATAAAATGGAAATTTTACACATTTATAATATTTCACCCAGAGAAACCATAATTAAAAATTCAATGTATATATCTGTAGGAGTGGAGTGAGGGAAGATGTACTGTTTGTATTTCAGAGGCAGCTTTTATTATTTATTTCACTAAATATTTTTAGACTGCACAAGTACATTTTATTTTTAAAATCATTATAGTTATTTAGACTATATTTTTATTAAGACAAAGGTTACCTTTTTATTTCTTATAATACAGTTTTTCTTTCTTTGCCTTCTGGAGGTATAAGCACTGGAATTATATAATTCTTCTTTTTTTAGAACAATGCTTCAAATTTGTTCATACTGTTTTCAGGTATTCCTGATTGTCATTTAAATTTTTTCAACTGCTTCCAGTTTTCCATCATTTTTTCCCCCATCATCTACAGGCCCCTTATCACAACAGTTCTATTTTAAATTGTTAGTTTTTTCTAAAATTATATACAAGACTAAAGAAGATTAGAAGAGAACTACCATTTTTTAGATAGAATTTTGAATTATGAATGAATTAAATGTTGCCATGAAGTCAATGTTAACATGTTAAGTCTTTAAAATATTTTGCTCACAACTATTGTTATTATTACAAACTCTGCCTTTTTGTTAGATCCTTCAAATAGGCACTTTGTGTTCTTTGCCTATAACTATTTTATACTTTTTATTAATCCAACATATTCATTAAACTCTCAGTATTCATTGTTATTCATGGAACTACTCAATGCCAGAAACTGCTCTGGGTACTAGGGATATGAATGTTAATGAGATAAATATGTTCTTAGCTCTCCCATAAACTTTCAATCAGCAATAAAAGCAAGATACACGTGAGAGGCCCTCTCTGACCCAAAGCTTGGGTAAGAACTTGCTGAAGAGTCACAACTAAGTAGAAGACCTAAAGGAGAAGTCAGATCATTCTTATTAGATCCATTCCATTGTTCCAGTACATTGAGGTAATTTCAGGTTGCATTTATTTTTCCTTTTTTTTTGTGAATTATAGGATGATATATGAATTATCATATTCATTGCCTGGAATTCACGAGTTACAGCAGAGCCTGTGACACCACAAAACTTCCCCCAAGCCATATTAGATTTATCTAGGTATGTTTGCTTATAGGAATTATGCTCTGTAAATCTGTTTACAGTGGGCAAAGAACAGTTAATGTTAAAATTTCACACAATATCCTGATACTACGCAAGTGGCTACTGACCATGAACTCTGCCTTAAGAATCAGAACTTTATCATTGAAGCTTCTTGACATTTGGGGTGTTATCCTTGAACTTCCTTTCATCACTGAACATGATATAGACCTTATTTCACACCACACACTGCAGCTTTACTTTCATATTCCTCCATTGTTTTTGTCCATTTTTAAGACTCCCTTTGTCCTTTTTAAATTTTTTTAATTTTAAATCAATTTTTTTTATTGTGGTGAAGTGAATTACAAATCTTTCACAGTAATATTTAAGGCACATAGTAATAATGGATGAGGCAGATTCCCTTTGCCCTTTTAACAAATTAGGTGCTGTGCTTCAATTTGCAATCTAGGCCTGCCACCCAGTGCTCATAGTACAGCAGGAAGGGTGCTTGCCTTGCATACACCCAACATGTATGCATAAGGAGGTCCCTGCATCTCCTTATGGTCCCCTGATCCTGTCAGGATGGATCCAAGGAGTAAAACCTGAGGCATCCAAGTGTTGCCCAAATCAAATGAACAAACTACCCCAAATTCAAAGAGCTCAGCATTGTTCCAAATGGATTAAGTATTTGCTTATACCACAATTACCAACACAGAAAATGAACAGAATTTTTCATTTTTCCAAGAAATTTTGACCTTGTGGAGACATACAACGCTCTTTTTTTGTTATCACCAATCTTGAGCAACTACCTGGCTAGAAAAATAAAGCGGAGCAATAATTCCTAACAGAAACATTGATTTCTTTTTCCTGAATTGTGTCCTCCTCTTACCCATGTTTTTGTGCTATTGATAGATGAGTGTAAGCTCCTTTAAAAGAGGGGGTGACTGGCTATAAAATAGAACATAATGCTGGTGTGCCAAGTGCAACTCAAGGCTTATGGTTATTTTATGTGCTTACATTACCTCAGTGATGAGGCCAGAGGCATGAGGAGGAATCTGTGTCCTAGGTATAAAGTAACTGCTTTTGAAAAGTCTATGAGTAAAAATTATATGGCTAATGAATATTTTATGGGACACTTATGTTTGAAATCACTTCCAAATTTGGTCTAACTACAGTGTTGCTAAGAAATTCGGGCTGTCCTGTCCCTCTCCTACCACTATGACCTCATACAGTTAAAGAAAGCAATTTTTCAGGGACTATCTCTCCTATGTTTTGCAACTGCCATTTACTATTATCTTCTATAGAGTTACTGGAAAATTAGACCTTTCTCTTTAAAGATTTATGTTGCGACACCATCATTTATACAAATTTATCACAGATCTGTTTTTAAGGTTTTTCTTTTTTAATTTTAGCAATAACATGTTCCTGAATTTCTGGGCAGAGAAAAAATTTTCCCCCTTGTCTGGCGGTGAGTCATGGTTTTAATACCTTGAATGAGTTGCCATAGGCTTCTTTCTCACATGTGGGTTGCACTTTGCAATAACAGTGGGCCGAACTGGCTGATGTTATTGTTAGGTTAGTTGTTTAGAGAGCAGAGGAGAGGGGTATTTTGTTAGAAGTCCGCAAGCAAGGTCAAAGGCCACTTCAATATTCACAGTCAACTTTTTTTTTTTTTTTTTTT
>PVKC010014528.1:0-22095 GCA_004027635.1 Crocidura indochinensis | reverse complement strand
GTTATTTTCAACCATTCTTTAAGGGAGTAAATTGATTTGTAAGGGAACTTCTGAGTTCACACACAATCTGCAAGTACAAAATATGTCCTCCCTCTCCTACAAGAATATCCCAATGCAGAACACTGAGCAATTGCCAAAGCCATGTCGGCATATTCAATAAGGACCTTAAGAGAGGAGATCACATCCCATAATAAGAGTAAAAAATACATGTAATCTATGCTGAAGCAGATACCCACTTGACCTATCGGATAGCACTCTTAACCACATGTAATATGTCACAATAAATCGGATTGGATTTATGAAATATCCAAAAGTCAATGTTAACATCCCTACACTAGAGACCTCGAGATAGAGTGCTTCCTTGTTTACATTTCTATGCTGATTTCTGCTTCCAGCCATTTTCATAAAATCTCTTGCTTAGTCAGTGTGTCCTATTTTTAGGATAAAGTATTTCTGACAGTGTTATGCTCATCCTTGGGATTTGAGAGTAGGAAATGAAGAGCAAGAGAGCTCAGTTTTCTTACCTATTCTAATCTACAATGTCATGTCCTTTCACTAGCCCAAGTGAAAGAATCATAGCTCTTTACTCAAACAACAAAATCAGTCATGACTTTTAGAATATTTTAAGCTTCCTTAATAAACTCTCTATTTTGCTTCATGATAATGTCATTTTTAGAAACATTAAGTGAAAAAATTCCCAGTTTAAATGTCAAATGGTTCTTCCAAAATCTTTACAATATAAGAAGAAATTATCCCTGACCACAGACACATGAATATGTTTTGAGCACTTCCAGGTACATGCATCTACGGCCCTAAAACCCAAAAAAAATCAAAGTTCTTAAACTAGTAGTTAACATTTTAAAGTAAAATTATGCATACCAAGCAACTAGAGATACTCTATTATGTTTCAGTGAGAAAGTGAAGCAGCAGAGATTTTATTTTATTATTAAGGTTTGTTTAGGCAACATTCCTAATGAGAGGGCATAATTTAGGACCCCAATAAACATATGAAATTGGACATAGATTTCATGATAGAGTTGCCCAAAATTTATTCCCAACATATCCTTAAGTATAACAATGTTTCCAAAGACAAGAATTTTAACAAGAAAATCCTAAAATGTATTAGTGGGGGATAATGATTTATGAATATAGTAATCAGACCTAAAGTTCTGATCATAAAATTACACATAGCTCTAAGACATAACTTTCCCATGCAATTGCATATGCTAATTATTCCTACATAACCAATGGGAGTACTAGACCAATAGGAATTAAATGAATGAGACACTAATATACATCACTTCAGAGAGAAGACTGCATAGGCACCGGACAAGTCACTTTCAAAAATCATCTATTACATGAGTTATGTGGGTGTCTCCCTAGGAGATGGTATAGGGGAAGATTCTACACTCAAAGGAAAATATATACTCTTCAAGAAAGGAAGATTTAGGAGTCGCTTTTCTTCTTTTTATTAAATATATAGTTATTTAAGCACATTGATTACAAATATGATTGTAGTTCGGGTTCAGTTACCAGTAAAATATTCCCATCACCAATATCCCAAGTCTCCCTCCTCCCTAACACCACCCCGCATGTATGTGAGACAGGCTTTCTACTTCCTCATTCATTCACATTGATCTGATAGTTGTCAGTGTAGTTATTTCTCTAACTGCACTCATTACTGTGGTGAGCTTCATATTGTGAGCTGGACCTTCCAGTTCTTTTGTCTCTGAGAATTATTGAAAAATGTGTATTATTTTTCTTAAAATCAGTAGATGAGTGAGACTATTTTGTGTCTATCTTTCTCCCTCTGAATTATTTCACTCAGCATAATAGAGTCCATGTACATCCATGTAGAGGAAAATTTCATGACTTCATCTGGTTCTTTGAAAAAATGAACAAGATTGATAAGCCACTAGCAAAACTCACAAAGAAACGAGAGAGAAACTTAAACTGCGTTAGAAATGAAGAGGGTAAGATCACTACAGATACTGCAGATTCATAAAGTAATGAGAGACTACTTTAAGAAACTCTATGCCACAAAGAATGAGAAACTGGAAGAAATGAATAAATTCTTGGACTCCTATATTGTTCCATGGTTAAACCAGGTTGATCTAGCATATCTAAATAGACCCATCACTGCTGAGGAAATTAAAAGAGTAACCAAATGTCTTCCTAAAAACAAAAGTCCAGATGGATTCACTAAATAATTCTTTCAAACCTTTCTAGAGGAACTAATCCTCATTGTCTTCAGGCTCTTTCATGAAATTGAAAAATTAGGAACACTCGTAAATAGTTTTTATGAAACTAACATCACCCTGATACCAAAACCAAACAGATATATTTCAAGAAATCTACATACTAATATCCCTGATGAACACAAATGCAAAGATCCTCAATGAAATTCTGGCAAATAGATCCAATGCTTCATTAAGAAAGAAATAAACCATGACGAAGTAGTATTAATTCCAGGAATGCAAGGATGGTTTATCATATGTAAATAAATCAACAATACACCATATCAACAAAAATAAGTTCCATATGGACTTATCAATAGATGCAAGAAAGCATTTGATAAGGTCCAACATCCATTTCTGATAAAAAAAAGTCAAGATGGCAATGGAAGGAACTTTTTTCAATATAGTCAAGGCAAATATTATTCTCAATGCTGATAAACTAAAAGGATTTCCTCTAAAATCTGGTACAAGATAAGGCTTCCCTATCTCTCCACAACTATTCAACATAGTGTTGGAAGCTCCTGCCATAGTGATTAGGCAAGAAAAAGATATAAATTACATCCACAAACGAATGGAAGAAGTCAAGCTCTCACTCTTTGTAGATGACATGATATTTATATTTATATTTATAAAACTCTAAAGACTCTACCAAAAAGCTTTTAGAAACAATGCATTCATATAGCAAGGTGGCAGGCTACAAAATAACATGCAAAAATCAACAGCCTTCTTATAAACCAATAATGTAGAAATAAATGGACATTAAAAAGCAATCCAATTTACATTAGTGTTACCCAAACTCTAATATCATGGAGTCAATTTCATTAAAGACATGAAGGGCCTATACAAAGAAAACTACAAAATCTTGATTAAAGAAATAAAAGAGGGCACAAAAAATGAACACACATACCCTGCTCATGGACTGGCAGGATTAACATAATTAAAATGGCAATATTTTCCAAAACAGGAACAGATTTAATGCAATCCTTATAAGAACACCCATGAAATTATTCAAAGAAATGTATCAAACACAAATAGTCACTTGGAACAATGGAGATCCAGGAATAGTTAGAGCAACCCTTGAAAAAAGAGTATAAGAGGCATCACTCTCCCAAACTTTACATTGTATTACAAAGCTATTAGTCATTAAAAAGGCTTGGTTGGTACTGAAATAAAACAGACCCTCATATCAGTGAAATATACTTGAGTTTTCAGAAAATGTGCCCCATTTGTACAATTAATTAATCTTTGATAAAGAAGCAAGAAATGCAAAATGGAGCAAGTAAACCCTCTTCAACAGTGGTATTGGCAGAACTGATTGGCCACTTGCAAATAATTAAACTCAGATTTTCATCTATCCCCATGCACAAAGGTCAAATCCAAATTGATTAATGACCTAAATATCAGACCTGGAACCATAAGGTATATTGAACAACATGTAGTAAAACACTCCATGACATTGAGACTAAAGGTTTCTTCAAGGCAAAGACAGCACTTTCCATACAAGTGGAAACAGAGATAAAATAATTGGACTATATAAAGCTGAGAAGCTTCTACACCTCAAAGAAATAGTGCCTAGGATACAAGAGCAATGCACAGAGTGGGAGAAAATATTCACCCAATACCCGTCAGACAAGGAGCTAACATCAAAAATATAAAAGGTACTGACAGAACTCAACAAGAAAAAACATAAACCCCATAAAAATGGGGAGAACAAGTGAACAATTTCCCCCCAAAAAGGAAAGAAATACAAATAGCTAAAAGGTACGTGAAAAGTTGTTCCACATGACTAATTATCAAGGAGATGAAAATCAAAATAACAGTGAGGTACCATCTCACACCACAGAGACTGAAACACATCACAAAGCACAACAACAATCAGTTTGGGCGGGGATGTGGGGAAAAAGGAACTCTCATTCACTGCTGGTGGGAATGTCATCTAGTACAGCCTTTATGGAAAACAATATGGAGATTCCTCAAAAAACTGGAAATTGAGCTTCCATATGATCCAGCTATACCTCTACTAGAGATATACTCTAGGAACACAAGAATGCAATACAAAAGTCCCTCCCTTACATCTATATTCATTGCAACACTATTAACAATAGCGGGACTCTGGAACCAATGAAGATTCCCATAAACAGATGAATGGCTAAAGAAACTGTGGTACATATACACAGTGGAATATTATGCAGCTCAAGAGAGAGATGAAGTCATGAAATTTTCTTATACATGGATTGACATGAACACTGCTATATTGAGTGAAATAAGTCAGAGGGAGAAAGATATCTATGGGTTTTAAAAAAATCAAAGACATTATTGTAATTATGCCCAGAAATGAGGGCTGGAAGGACTGGCTCATGATATGAAGCTCACCTCAACGAGGAATAAGTACAGGTAGAACACTTAAAACTACCATGACAATGTTAATAAGTGAGAGAAGTAGAATGCCTGACTTGAATACAGATAGGGGGTGTGGATGGAGGGACATGGGGTGCTTTTCTGTTGGGAATGTTGCACTAGTGAAGGGGGTATTATTTTTGTGATTGAAACCCAACTACAGTCATATTTGTAATCACAGTGCTTATGCTAAAAAAGTAAAATATTAAATAAAAAATTGATGTGAAACAAAGATTTGTTTGGGAAGAAAATCCTTATGAAGATGGAGGACCATGCCTCTAAATTATATTTAAGCTTTTGTTTGTGTTCTTTTGGGCCCAATTTGGGGTTGGAGTTGCACTAAGTGCTTATTCCTGGCCTTTAACTGAGAAATGACTCCTGACAGAGCACCAGGCACCAAATATAGTGCCAGTAATCCAACCTGTATTGACCATATCTCCAGAGTTCATGACTTAAGCCTATGTTTTTTCTTTTTTTTGTTTTTTTGGGTCACACCCGGCAGCGCTCAAGGGTTACTCCTGGCTCCTTGCTCAGAAATTGCTCCTGGAAGGCACGGGGGACCATATGGGGCACTGGGATTCAAACCGATGACCTTTTGCATGAAAGGCAAACATCTTACCTCCATGCTATCTCCAGGGCCCAGACTTAAGCCTATTTTATCTCACTGGCATCTATAAGCAGTTTTATAGAAAACAAAAACAGATAATGGTGGGTTTCTGGGTGATACAAAAATTTCTTTTGGGAGTGATCTCTTGAATCACATTTTTATGTAATCTTAAATGCTGGTTGAGATTCTATCTTTTTATCCTTTAAGACAGGGGTCCCAAACTATGACCTGTAGATTACATGTAGCTTGCAGATAACATTTGTCTGACTCACCGTGGGTTCTTTTTTTTCTTTCTTTTTTTTTTTTGCCACTACCTGACATTCTGAGCAATTGACTCATCTCAAATAGACAGTGCACATGTGTGGGATGTGTTCCACATTCCCTGTCTCCCCTTCTTTTCTCTGTCTCTCAACTCCTTCTCTCATTCTTAGGCAGCGGTTCTCAAACTACAGACCATCAAAAATAGGTCCATAATTCCCATTAGAATATTTGTAAGCTTATTCATTTATTTTTAATTTTTCTTCATTTTAAATATTGTATATTTTCCTGTGTTTTATTTTCAAAATAAGATAGATATGCATAGGAATTTGTTCATAGTTTTTAAGTTAGAATTTGCCCCTCAAATGGTCTGAGGGACAGAGAATTGTCACCTAAAATTTAAATTTAAATTTAAATTAATTAAACTAAAATTTAATTTAAAATTTTGAGAATTGGGGCCAGCAACAGGGCTGGCAAGGTGGCGCTAGATGTAAGGTGTCTGCCTTGCAAGGACTAGCCAAGGAAGGACCGCAGTTGAATCCCCCGGCATCCCATATGTTCCCCCAAGCCAGGGGCTATTTCTGAGCGCTTAGCCAGGAGTAATCCCTGAGCATCAAATGGGTGTGGTCCGAAAAACCAAAAAAAATTTTTTTGTGAATTCCTGCTTTTAGACAAGATAATAAGTTTTGTGGTGTGACAGTGGAGGGGAGTGGGGCAGAGATATTCTCAACTTTCCTGTCCAGAAAAAATTACTGATTTGTCCCATTAACTTCAGTTCTCAATTTCTTTGAACTGATTTTAGAATTGTGTATTTAACAAAAAGCAAACTTAAAATAAGACCCAATGTGATCAAATACTAGTCTTCTTGCACGCATGTGAGGTCAAGCCACATTTAATGAGGTTAGTTAGACTTAGTATGCCAATAAGAGATATCTTTATTTATCTCTGATAAAAATGCAGGTGATTTGTATTCATTCGAAAGTGGGAACCCATTATCAGATTATAATCTTTAAATAGTTTTAAGTTTTGGCTCTTTGTGAATACTTTCTTTTAACTATGAGAAACATGGGAAACGAGAAACTAAGGAGATATATAAAGAGAAAGTACAAAAAAGGAATAGGTAGGATAAGATTAGAAAGATAATGGCCCTGAAGAAATACTTTGTATGGAATGCCAGAAGTTTGGTTTCAGCATATACAAGAAATAATCCTTTTAACACGCTATTTATCTCCAGTCCCTTTGTCTTATCACTTTGCAAACCTTGAGATTAATGCAATAGTACTCACCACTTCCCCAAATTAAGATACAAAAGGAGAATTTTTTTCTTTTTACCACTTTTCTTAAAAATATCACACTTAACACCTTCTATTGATTACCTTCCCTACCCTCCCTTTCATCCTTCTTTTCCATCACTTGCCTCCTTTCTCTGTTCTCCTCTCCCAACCTTTCCCTCTCTTTCTCATTCATCTCTCCCTCCCATTATTTCCTTCCACTCCCTCCACTCTACTCCTCTCTCCTATTGTTCTTTCCCTCCCCTTAAAGTTTCTATCAATCCTATCATCTCAAATTTTAACTTTGGATCTCTCCTTTTAATATGGACTGCCTAAGGACAAGAACCTGAACCAGTAGCCAAAATTTGCAGAGCTTGGCTTATGGCAACCTCTAAGTATTGAGGAAAGGGAAGGCTCATGAATTTTTGCTGGAACTCATGCACAGACTAAATTTACGCTATTCATACAGATTTCCCATATCCCTTTATTATCTATCATTGCAGAAAAGCATTTCAGTAAAAGAAAATTAATGAAGCAGGTTTTTTTGAAAAGGGAGAAATTGGCTTTTTCGGAGCTTGATAAAGCAAAATGTGATGAATAAGAGAATCTTTCTCATATTTCAAACAGGCAGATTTCAATTGTGCAGTGCCAGAGAACAGGAGAGGCCAAGGGAAAGCTGAATTTAGGGGGCATACCATATTGTGAGTTTGGAATGTCATGAGGTGGTCAGAGTCTCACATTGTAAGCTGAGTAAACTGGCAACATTTGCTAAGTGTTCTCATATCTCTAAGGTATTCCAAACCCTCCTTTAAAAAATATCATTCTTTAAAATTTCTGATTCTGTACTCTCCTACATGCAAATGCCCAACACCACCCAATCAGAAATTCTATAAAACAGAGCTTTAGCAATTGTTCTAGCCACAGAACTGGAGCACAAACTTATGGGTCCATTAGCATAATGTATCAGTGTTTTCCAACATTTCAAAAGGTGTTGTTTAGTTTTTCACTGGTTTAATTTGGAACTTCTTTAACAAAGGGAGTCAGGACAGGATGTAAACAGCCCCAGATATATAATGCTTGTTGCTTGAATTATTTTGTTATTGTTTTTTTTTTTCGGGCCACGCCCGTTTGATGCTCAGGGTTTAATTTCTGGCTAAATGCTCAGAAATTGCCCCTGGCTTGAGGGGACCATATGGGATGCCGGGGGATGCAACATCGGTCCTTCCTTGGCTAGTCCTTGCAAGGCAGACACCTTATCTCTAGCGCCACCTTGCCAGCCCTGTTGCTTGAATTTTGAAAACAATATTTATAGTATTATTTGCTCAGCTTGAATACAGGTAAAAACCCATCTTTAAGCTATTGTAATGGAAAAGGACTTCGAATGTTTGGTGGTCCTATTTTCAATCTCATGAGGGTCCCTTTGTTCCTACTAAATTTTCTTGTTTCCAGAAAGGAAATTGAGCAGACAAAATTCAGTTTTTTCTGACCTCGATTCCTGAATGCACATATTCACATCTCTTGTGCTGGAAAATGACTGACAACCAAGTAAATTCTTTTCAGGCCATATGTTCTGTTTCTTTTTTTAATCATTTCCAAAATGTATTGCCTAGGATCTTGTCTAATCTCCTACCCACTGTGAGGTTCTGGGTTCTGAACAATGAGGAATGCCATTTTACAAGGACCACATGTTGTAAGCCACAGGTTAGGCTTTATCAAGCCTATTTTCATTAACATTTCCCCCAAGCTACATGGTCAGACCAGGTAGCCTATCTGAGATTAATGCAATAACTACCTTGCAATACCTACCTACTGCAAATGGGAGAAGTAGGAAGGTTCCCTAGAAAACAGCCAATCATTTTAAATATTATCAAAAGCTAGAACCTCTTCATATCCCTTCCATATATAATCTAATTCATGACCTTGGGTGACATTCATCTCCTGAGAGAGACAATCCTGGAAGGTCAGTTTGAAGATATTGGTAGATGGATTAAAGTTTTGTTCAGCTTTATTCCAATTGTGTGGTTTCCTCCTTTGAAGATGGACACTAACACCTACTTAATTTGTAAATAAGATTCTGCCATCTTGTTCATTTTTCCAGACCATAGTGATAATTTTTGCTCCAAACTTCTTTTACTTGTTTCACTGGGGACTAAACCTGTTGACTCAGATCCTTAATCAGACTTGAGTATTTGTAGCTGTACTTTCAAGAAAATGTACAAATTAAAGCTGGTGACTTGTCCCCTATAAATCATGTCAACTGAATTGTCCTTTTAAAAATGAAAATGCTAGATATACTCACTTCAAAGAATGCTAATTCAAACTACCTGGCAGAGAGCCAGAAAAGACCCACGTTGTTGTCTCTATTGTTTGCAGATACTGAAGGAAACAGACAACCTGTCAATCTACACTCCTTTTTCGCTCCCTCCCTCTCTTTCCCTTCCTCCCCGTTCTTTTTTCTTTCTTCCTTCTTTCCGTTCTTTCTTCTTTATTCCCTTCCTTCCTTCCTTCCTTCCTTCCTTCCTTTCATCATTACATCCTTCTTTCCTTCCTTCCTTTCTTCCTTTTATTCCTACCCTTTCTCCTTCACTTTCTTTTTCCTACTTTCTCTTCCTTCCTTTCCCCCTTGCTCCCTTTTTTTCATTCATCACTCTAATCTTCTCAGAGTCATGGCGAACGTGGAGCAGAAAAACAAGAGTGCCAGGTACTCTAGTTAACCCAATTGCCATATTCAGTCTCACCTGCATGAGGTGCAGTCAAACAGATAATAAAAATAGTTAAACCCATCAAAAGGTTCACAGGACAGGTAAATTTTCTGACCCCACATAATTATGCCTGGATAGAAAGAGCAAAAGATTTTACACTGCTGAGGAGGATCAAAAAGACAAATATATGTCTAACACCAGTAGCAAAGACAGAGCATAGGGCTATGAGACTGCTCAGTGGCCATCAGTAGCAACAAAGATTGTGTAGTTAAGACCAGGATAAGCATCATGGTGAAGAGCAAGAGTGATACAGAGTAGCAAACGTCCGACCAGGACCTCATACATGAGAAACATACCATGACTTTGCACATAGGACATGAGAAAATAAAACTAACTTCTGAAACTGTTAGCTTAAAAAACTATAATGCATAGCATCTGGGAATATAATGATAACTTTACTCATGTAGTACCAAAATATGTATTCGGGGACTAGTTCATACATGCTAGACCAACATGCTTTTAATTTATATATTTGTTATAAATTCACCATTAAGGAGTAAGCCATGAAACTCTAAATCTCCTCCTTAGCCCCACTAAGGATCCCAAATGTGTATTGTTATTCTTCCTCTCCTAGCATAGGTCTTGTCTTTACTATGACAGGTATTCTCTCATTTTCTGGTCTTAGGAAAAATACACCTCTTTTTAAAAGTTTTTATAGTTTTTGGTGAAGGACATCCTGCAATCATAATAAAATTACAAGATCTGTTCCAGTTATATTAATTATTTTAAAGGAGAAATGACTGTTTAATCTCAGCTAGCCCTGGATGAATGCCTCCAAGGAATTTCTAGATAATAAACATTTTATCAGTAGACTGAGACTTGTTATACAAAATAACTTGTTATCAACTTCAAATGTCTTACTTCCAAACAGACACTTTGGAGCACTCAGGAAGTTTACCAGATAATTCACATTTTCCACACTGTGCACTGGGAAATAACCATGACACTGACATTATGTCTCAATCCATCGTCTACATATATGCCAAACCAGCATAGAGAAATATTTACTGGTTTCCCTGCAGAATCAAAACTTGGTTTTCAGTCTAGGTTAACCATCATTCTTGTTTACATTTTGTTTCCATGTTTAAATTTCTGTCATTTTTCACATTGTCTATCCCTTCATCTTCTCCTATGTTAAGTCATCTATCCAAAGCAATGAATTTATCAATTTATTTGTTGACTTTTTGTTTTATTTTGTTTTGGGGCCTCACCCGGTAATGCTCAGGAGTTACTCCTGGCTATGAGCTCAGAAATCGCCCCTGGCTTGGGAGACCTTATGGGATCTGGGGATCAAATCAAGATCTGCTGCATGAAAGACAAACGCCCTACATCTGCACTATCGCTCCAGTCACTATTTGTTGATTTTATAGAAAGTGTGTGTGTGCTGGGGGGTGCGAAAATACAGAATCTATCTATATTTAAAACGAACTATTTAAAGAATCAAAATAAAAATGACAAATTATCAATAGTCACACACACAAAAAAGAAATTTGTAAACTTAATTTAAGACTTACACAAATGCAGATTTTCTTTGGAGTGGCCTGAAAAAAAGATTACTTATTAAAAAAGACTGTCTCTTAAAACCGAGAGGCATGGATTGACCTTTATACTAGTAGCAAAAATACAGAGAAAATGTTTAACCACTTCCCAGAAAAGATCTATTAATAAAGAGTGGAATGAGAGGTTCTTTAATGCAATCAAAGGAGGCTGCATAACTTACACTGGAATGCTTACAGGATTAGAGCAACAGCCCAGACCAATGATGGGCAACCTTTTTTTTTTTTTTTTTCAACTGAACCAAATCTCGCCAAAACCACTACTGAAATTTATTTTGAGAACCACATTTGTTAAACCGAAACTACATAGGGTGGTACAACGTCGGGAGGAAAGTCACACAGAAAGTCACCCCCCATCCCGTACCACATGACCCAACTGGAGCTGTGTGGAGCCGGCGGCCGGGGCTGTACATAGGGCATGCACTGACAGGGGCTAGGAGCAGAGTCCTGACTCCTGGAGCGGCAGCCCAACACACAGAAGAGCGCGTTAAAAAGCTTGCTGACCACTGGCCCAGACTCAAAAGATCATGGCGTGTGGCATCCCACTTCCCCAAAATGCCAAAACACAAAATAAAAAGCCTGGGACTTATACAGATAGTGCTTCCTAAGGGTCAGAGGACATATTTGCTGCCCTCTTAAATATTAAAGATGTATGATTACTTAGAGTTAGAATTTTCTACTTAAGATTTTTATCAGAGAATGAAAGATTGGAAGAATAACAGATACTGCGAACAAAGGAAGCTATTCTAAGAACTCACATAACTGTTTAGGGCTGCTCCCTACTCTTGGACCAGACCCTCTTAGCACCCCAGTGGTGCTAAGGGCTTCTTTCTGTTTTGTGCCAAGGGGCCACTCCTGGAAGGGATTTAAGGGACCAATTTAGGGTGCCAGGATTTGAACCTGAGTCAATCACATTCAAACAAAGCATTCTACTTGTTGTATTGTCTCTCCAGACTACTTCTTCCCTTCCCTTTATAAAATCTAATATTATCTTGCTCTCAACTCCTCCGTAAATTGTTTTCTCTCAAAGAGACAGCAGATGACAAAATACAAGGATGAGTGTCACAGGTGACAGTAATTTCTGATAACAGTTCACCATTGTCTTTACTGAAATGGTTACATATGTGTATTTATATAGAAATATTTATCAAATAACTATAATTGCAGCAATTCTTATGTGCAAATATAAATGAGCCTGTCCTTTCTCTTACTGACCTCTCCATTTTCACTTTTTCTAAGACCCCGAACCATTTTATAGTGAATGAAGAGAGAGACAGCTTCTCTATAAGCTTTAAGATTCTCACTTTCTCCAGCACAAGAAGATTCCTGATGCCCCAAAATTTCATAAAGGGATGAAGCAGTAGTATAGTAGATAGAATATAAGCTTTTCATGCAGTCAATACTGGCTCCATACCTAGCATTCCAAGCATGAACAAAAGTGACCTCTGAGTCCAGCATTTAGTAGTAAGTCCTGAGCACCCAGAAATAAAGTAACTCACACCCCCCTCAAAGTTCCCTAGTAGTGTCAACCCAGTAGTATCAGAGGACATCTGGTGGGGAAATTACATAGAAGACTGACAAGTTTATTGAGTATAAATAGTAACAAAAAGGCTCACATAACACCACTACTACAGCAAGTATATCCTTAGCCAATGGCTTTAGTAACAATTATTTGAAATTAATTCTTATTGACCTGAGTTTTGATTAATCCATTTGCATTTTTCTTTAAACAAACAATAAAAAAACAATGTGTTTTGAAACTTGAGGTGGCTGGCTACGGTCATAGATGGGAAACTGGGGGCAATTGTAGGGGGATCAACACACTGGTTTTTGTATGAATAATCAATGTTTAGACAAATTTATAATGAGCAATTTGGTAAATTGCAGTGTTATAATAAAAATTTTAAAAATAGCTGAAAGGGCAATAGTTATAATGATATCAATGCTAGGAGAAGAGTGAATGAAGAATAATCAGATATGGGAAAGTAAAATAAAATGTTATTGAAAATAGTGCACTTAAAGAAAAAGAATGTAGATATTTACTCAGAAGAAAAAGCGAGGATTTCTGCTGTGTGTCAGGTGCCTTGTAGACATCTTGGCCATTTCTAGTTTCCTGAGGCCTGAGAATTTGATCTCTCTGGAATTCTTCACTGAGGGCTTGCATTCTTCAGAGGTGAGTCACCCTGCCCACAGACAGTGGAACTTGTTGATTTCTGTTGGGTGTCAGGAAGTTGACTGATATCTTGGTTTTTTCTGCTTTCCTTCAGCCAAAGAATTTGATCTCTCCTGCATATTTCCCTGAGGACTTGACTTCTTCAGAGGTGAGTTGCCCCAGCCACAGACAGTGGAACTAGTTGATTTTTGCTGGGTGTCAGGATCGAAGCCATGAAGTGAAGTTGAGCGGCCATGCATATATTAGGCGATTAATACCAAAATATCATGTAGAAAAATGCACAAGAGAAGTGTGACAATGAAGAAACCTCAACGGCAAACACCATGGACAGAGAATGAAGATCTAATGACCCAAAAAATACCAACCGTGTGATTAATCTCTCAAATGAGGAGTTTAGAGCAAAACTATGAAGGATCCTCATAGAAATCAAATAAAGAGTAGATTAAGCTGAAAAAACACAAATATAGAAATCAGAAAACTCCAAACTGAAACAACAGGCATAAACATATGGTAGCTAGATTGAAAAACTCAATGGAAAGCTTCTCCAACAGCATAACAGCAGGTGAGGACAGAATCAGTGAACTGGAGGGAAAAATGAAGAACAACTTCATACAACAGAAGAGATTGGAAAAGAATCTTAAAGAAAATCATCAGACAATGGAAAAAGTACTCAAGGAATGTGAACAGATGAAAATAAAAGTCTTTGATAAACTCGACAGAAATTAAATAAGAGCCATTGGAGTCCCAGAAGCCCAGGAAAAAAATCCACAAGAAGAATCAAAACTCAAAGAATCCATCACAGAGAAACTCCCAGACTTAAAGATTGCATGCAACCAAACCCTGCATGTCCAAAGAGTCCCAGCTAAAAGAGATCTGAAAAAAAGCACCCCAAGTAAGATCGTAGTGCCAATGACAAACTGCACAGATAGAGACAGAATACTGAAAGCAGCAAGATCAAAAAGAGAAAGTACGTTAAGCAGAGCATCCTTAAGATTTATAGCTGGCATGTCACAAGAAACCCTCAAGTCCAGAAGACAGTGGTGGGACTTGTGACAAGACTGAATGAAATGGATGCTTTACCTAGAATACTGCACCCGGCCAAAATCATGTTTAGGTATGAAGGGAGGCTACATAGCTTCACATATAAACAACAGCTCAAAAACTTTATAGATGTAAAATAAGCCTTAAAAGAAAAACTGAAAGGTATTTCTAAGACAAGACAGATGAATAGACACACCAAACATATACAGGAAGATGAGATAAAATCCCATAACAAACATCTCCTTCAATGTCACTGGACTAAATGCAGCAGTTAAGAGACACAAAGTGACTAAATGGATCAAAATCCAACTTTCTGCTGCCTACAAGAAACAAACCTGAATAGTCAGAACAAATAGAGTTTCAAAATTAAAGGCTGGAGGAAAATCATCCAAGAAAACAACACCCCTGAAAGACATGGTAGCAAAATTAATATCAAACGACAAATCTTTAAACTCAGAAAAGTTGTAAGGGACAAGAACGCACAATTCGCACTAATCAAGGGATATGTGCAACTGAAAGAAATCTCGCAACTAAACGTATATGCAACCAATGAGAGTTCAGCAACATATCTAATACAATTATTGACAAATTTGAAAGAGGATATCAATAATAACACAATAATTATGGAAGACCTCAACATGGTCCTGTCAATACTTGATAGGTCAACCAAACTGAAAACCAAAAAATATATACTAGCCTTGAAAAAAAGACATGGAAGAAAGGGGCCTCGTGTGTGTATATATATGCTTATATATACATATATATATGTTTGTGTGTAGATGATAGATAGATAGATAGATAGATAGATAGATAGATAGATAGATGGATGTGATGCTCCATCCCCAGAAACCTGGATACACATTTGTCTCCAATGTACATGAGTCATTCTTCAGGATAGAACACATGCTGGCACATAAAGCATACCTCCATAAAATCAAGGGAATTGAAATTCGGCAGGCTCCTTCTCTGACAAAAAGGCTTTGAAATTAGATGTAAACTACAAAGGCACAGAAGAAAAATTTCAACACCTGGAAAGTAAGCAACCTACTGCTGAACAACCAGTGGGTCCGAGATTAAATCAAAGAGGTAATTGAAACATTTTGGTAACAAATGGCAATGAAGACACAAACTATCTGAATCTGTGAGACATGGCAGAAGCCGTAATGAGAGGAAAAACTATAAATTTATAAGCAGGAAAGAAGGGGCATGACTTAATGGCTTAATGACACAGCTTATAAAATTAGAAAATAAATAACAAAAGCAAAAATAGGTAGACAGAAGCATATAACAAAGTTTGGAGCAGAAATCAATGAAGTGGGAAATAAATCCGAAAGATTAATGAAAGCAGAAGTTGATTCTTTGAAAAAATAAACAAGATTCATAGACCATAGGCAAAACTCACAAAGAAAGAAACATGAAAACGGTATTAGAAATGAAAAGGGGAGATCATTGCAGATATTGGAGAGATTCAAAAGATAATCAGAGACTACTTTGAGAAACTCAAAATGGAAAAATGAATGAATTCTTGGATTCGAATAATCTTCTAGGGTTGAATAAGGAGGATTTAGCATATCTAAACACCCCCATTACTACTGAGGAAATTAAAAAGGAAATCAAATGTCTGCCCAAAAACAAAACCCCAGGCCCAGATGGATTCACTAATGAATTCTTTCAAACCTTTCAAGAGGAACTACTACCAATTCTTGCCAGGATCTTTCAGGAAATTGAAAAAGCAGGAAAACTTCCAAATCGATTTTATAAAGAGATAATCACCTTGACACCAAAACCAGACAGAGGTGCTGCCAAAAAAGAAAATTGCAGAACAATATATCTGATGAACACAGATGCAAAGATCCTCAAAAAATACTGTTAAAGAAGAATCCAATGTCTCATCAAGAAGATCATCCACTAAGATCAAGTAGATTTCATCACAGGTATGCAAGGATGGTTTAACAACCATAAATCTATTAACATAATACACAGCATCAACAACAGGAAAAATAAAAGTTACATGATCATATCAATGGACTCAGAGAAAGCATTTGATAAGGTCAAACAACCATTCTTGATAAAAGCTCTCAGTAAGATGGGAATGAAAGAAACTTTTCTCAATATAATTAAGGTTATCTACCACAAGGAAATGGCAAATATTATTTACAATGGAAAAAATATTAAAAGACATTCCTCTAAATTTTGGTAGAAGACAGGGTTCCTATTCAACATAGCACTGGAAGTACTTGCTATAGCGATTAGGCAAGAAAAATATATCAAGGGAATCCATATAGAATGGAAAAAGTCAAGCTCTCACTGTTTGCAGTGATACTATATTTAGAAAATCCTAAAGACTCTACCAAAAAATTTTTAGAAACAATATATTCAGACAGCAATGTGTCAGGCTACAAAATTAGCACACAGAAATCAATGGCCTTTTAATACACCAATAATGATAGAGAAGTAATGACCCCATTCACATTAGTGCCACACAAACTCAAATATCTCAGAGTCAACTTCACTAAAGTTGTGAAGGGCCTGTACAATGAAAACTATAAAACCATGCTACAAGAAATAAGAGAGGACACAAAAAAAATGAAAACACATACCCTGCTCATGGATTGGCAGGATTAACATCATTAAAATGGCAATACTCCCTAAAGCATCAGTCAGATTTAATGCGATTCCTCTAAAGCTACCAATGGCATTCTTCAAAGAACTGGATCAAACACTCCTGAAATTCATTTGAAACAATAAAAATCCTCGAGTAGTTAAAGCAGTCTTTGGGAAAGAATTATGGGAGGCATTACTTTCCCCAATTTTAAACTGTATTACAAAACAATAATTTCAAAACAGCATGGTATTGGAATAAAGACAGACCTTCTGATCAGTGGAATAGGTTTGAGTACTCAGAGAATGTTCCCCATACATACAGTCAGTTAATTTTTTGTAAAGGAGCAAGAAATTCTAAATGGAGCAAGGAAAGCTCTTCAATAAGTGATGTTGCCACAACTGGTTAGTCACTGCAAAAAAAGGGAACTCAGACCCCAAACTAACAGCATGTACCAAGGTAAAATCCAAATGGATTAAAGACATTGATAAAGACCTGAAACCATAAATCAATAAAATGGAAATCAAAAATTCAATTTTCTTTTTTGGCAGCATCTGTGTCTGATTTTGGTTTGAAGGTGATGTTGGCTTCATAAAAGCTATTTGAAAGTGTTCCTGTTTTTTAATTTCATGAAGAGTCTGACCTGGATTGATAGTAGTTCCTATTGAAAGGTCTGAAAAAATTCATTATTGAATCCATCTTGGCCTGAACTTTTGTTTATGGGCAGACATTTGATTACCATTTTAATTTTCTCATTAGTGACTGACGTCTTTAAATATGCTACATCCTCCTTATTTAACCATGGAAGGTTATAAGAGTCCAAAAATTTATTCATTTCTACAAGGTTCTCATGTTTAGTGGCATAGATTTTCTCAAAGTAGTCTCTGATTACCCTTTGAGTCTCTGCAATATATGTAGTGATCTCCCCCTTATCATTTCTGATAAGGGTTATCAATTTTTTCTCTCTTTCTTTGTTAGTTTTGCCAATTGTCTATCAATCTTGTTTATTTTTCCAAAAACCAACTTTGGCTTTAGTTAATTTTTCTGATTGTATTTTGGGTTTCTACTTCATTAATTTCTGCTCAACCTCTGTTATTCTCTTCTGTTTCCCTATTTTTGGTTTCTTTTGTTGATAATTTTCTAAATTAAGCTATTCAGGTTTGCCCCTTCTTTCTTCCTGATGTGCATTTGCAAAGCTATAAATTTTCCTCTCAGTATTGCTTTTGCTGTGGCCCATAGGTTTTGATAATTTTTTTTGGTTTTTGGGTCACACCCGGCAGTGCTCAGGGGTTACTCATGGCTCCATGCTCAGAAATTGCTCCTGGCAGGCACGGGGGACCATGTGGGGCACCGGAATTCGAACCGATGACCTTTTGCATGAAAGGCAAATGCCTTACCTCCATGCTATCTCCCGGGCCCCTAGGTTTTGATAATTTGTGTCTTCATTGTCATTTGTTTCCAGGAAAGTTTTATTTCCTCTTTGATTTCATCTAGAACCCACTGGTTGTTCAGTAGCAAGTTGTTTAATTTCCAGGTGTTACATTTTTCTTCTGTGTTCTTTTGTATTTCACATCTCATTTCAGAGCCCTGTATTCAGCGAAGGTAACCTGCAAAGTTCCTATCCTCTAGATTTTATGGAGGCATATTTTATGTGCCAGCATGTGATCTATCCTGGAGAATGGCCCATGTACATTGAGAAGAATATGTATCCAGGTTTCTGGGGTGAAGTGTCCTATATATGTCTACTAGGCCTCTTTCTTCCATTTCTCTTTTCATGTCTGGTATATTTTCGTTGGATTTCAGTCTGGTTGCCCTATCAAGTGATTGCAGAGTCGTGTTTAGGTATCCCACAATTATTGTGTTGTTATTGATATCATTTTTAAGATTTGTCAACAAGTTTGTTAAATATTTGGCTGGTCCCTCATTGGGTGCATATATGTTTAGGAGAGTGAATTCCTCCTTATGTTCCTATTTCTTGAGTAGTACAAAATGTCCATCTTTGTCTCTTACAACATTTCTGAGTGTAAAGATGGTGTTATCTGATATTAGTATGGCCACTCCATCTTTTTTAGGGTGTTGTTTGCTTGGATGAATTTCTCCAGCCTTTGATTTTGAGTTTAGTTTGTTCTGACTATTCAGGTGTGTTACTTGTAGGTAGCAGTAGGTTGGATTCAGTTTTTGATCCGTTTAGCCACTCTGTGTCTTTTACTGATGCACTCTGTGTCTTTTACTGATGCATTTATACCATTGACATTGAGAGAGTTAATTTCATGGTTATTTAGTGCCACCTTTGTGTAGAAGTTTGGTGTGTATGTTAGTAAGTCTTATCTTAAATTAGACCTTTTAGTTTTTCTATTTCTTTCTTTTTTTGTTTTCTTTGTTTGTTTGTTTGTTTTTGGGTCCCTGGCACTCCCGGCAGTGCTCAGGGATTACTCCTGACTATCTGCTCAGAAATCGCTCCTGGCAGGCACTGGGATTTGAACCAACCACCTTAGGTTCTGGATCGGCTGCTCGAAAGGCAAACACCACTGTGATATCTCTTCGGGCCCTAGTTTTTTTTTAAGGCTGATTTTGAGTCTATAAAGTTTCTGAGCTATTGTTTATCTATGTACCTATGTATACTTCCTTCAAACCTAAAAGTTAATTTGGCTGGATGCATTATTCTAGGTGAAGCATTCATTTTATTGAGTTTTGTCACTGTGTCCTGCCACTGCCTTCTGGCCTTGAGTGTTTCTTGTGACAAGTCTGCTGCAAATCTCAAGGATGATCCTTTGAATGTAATTTCCCTTTTTGGTCATGCTACTTTCAGTATTATGTCTCTATATGTGGGATTCATCATTGAGACTAGGATGTGTGTTGGGGTGTTTTTTCCTGGGATCTCTTTTAGCTGTCACTCTTCAGGCATGCAGAATTTGGTCACATGTATTCTTTAGTTCTGGTAGTTTGTACATGATGATGTTCTTCACTGTTGATTCTTCCTGGAGATTTTCTTCCTGGGTCTCTGGGGCTCCAGTGATTCTTAAGTTGTTTCTGTTGAGCTTATCAAAGACTTCTGTTTTCATCTGTCCACATTCTTTGAATAAATTTTCCATTGTCTGATCATTTGAGTTAAAGCTTTTTTCCAATCTCTTCTGCTATACGGAGTTGTTATGCATCTCAACTTCCAGCTCACTAATTCTATCCGTAGCTGCTGTTACCCTGTTGAAGAGGCTTTCCATTGAGTTTTTCAATTTGTCTACTGAGTTTTTCAGACCTGTTATTTGACCTGTTACTTATTTCTGTCTTCAAATTATTTTAATTCTTATAAGTGTTCTGTTCAACTTGATCTATTCTTTCTTTGAGTTTCATGAACACCCTCTATATTTCTCCCCTAAACTCCATGTGTGGGAGACAAACTAGTTGGTTGGTCATTTTGGGGTCATCAGAATTGTTATCTTCATTCTCTATTGGTCTGCGTTATTTCCCCATTTTCAGGCTTGCATTGTGGGTTTTTCCAAGTGTTGTGGTGGCATTCATTGGCTATATGATATGCGTGTCCATAAAGCAAAGCAGAAAGGCTATTTTTCTCTTACTCTTGTGACTCTACTCTTGTGGGCTGGACGACTCACCTCAGGAGAAGGCACATCCTCAGGGAATGATGACACAGAGGATCAAATTTCCCAGGCCAAATCAAGCAAAGGCCAAGATGAATGCTGTGCTTTAGAGACACAGCAGAGCAGATAATTCCACAGTCTTTGGGCAGGGACAACTCACCTCAGAAGAAGGCATGCCCTCAGGGAAGGATGCTGGAGAGGATCAGAGGTCCCAGGTAGAAGCAAGCAGAATGAAGGCCCAACATGTTTGCTGTGCTTCAGAGCACAGCAGATCACCTTCTCTTACAACATTTTTGACTAGAAATATTGTGTTATCTGATATTAATATGTAGACTGCAGATTTTTAAGGGAGTGTTATTCTTGGATGATTTTCCTACAGCCTTTTATTTTGAGTCTATGTTTGTTCTGACTATTTAGATATGTTTTTAGGCAACAGAATATGGGCTTCAGCTTTTTAATCCATTTTGCAACTCTGTGTCTCTTAACTGGTGGATTTAGTCTATTGATATTGAGAGAAATAATTGTCATGGGATTTATTGTCATCTTTGTGTAGAAGTTTGGTGTGTCTGTCGGTCTGTCTTTTCTTAAAGTAGACATTTCAGTTTTTATTTTAAGGCTGGTTTTGCGTCTGTAAATTTTCCTAGCTGCTGTTTATTCATGAGCTTTGTATACTTCCTTCAAACCTGAAAGTGAGTTTGATTGAGTGCAGTATTCTAGGTGAAGCATTTATTTAATTGAGTTTTGTCTCTAGAGCCCAACATTGCCTTCTGGTTTTGAGTGTTTCTTTTGAGAAGTCTGCTGTAAATCTCAAGGATTCTCCTTTGAATGCAATTTCTCTTTTTGATCTCGCTACTATCAGTATTCTATCCCAAATCTGTGGAATTTGTTATTGTGACCAGGATGTGTCTTGGGATACTTTTGTTTGGGTCTCTTTTGTTGGTGTTCTTTGGGCATGAAGGATTTGGTTGCATGCGATCTTTAGCTCTGGGAGCTTCTCTGTAATACTGTCCATGCTTATTGATTCTTCCTGGGTATTTTATTCCTGGGTCTCTGGGGTTCCAATGATTCTTACGTTGTTTCTGTCAAGGACTTCTATTCTGTTCACATTCTTTGAGTAATATTTCTATTGTCTGAACATTTGCTTTAAGGTTCTTTTCCAGTCTCTTCTGCTCTATGGAGTTATTCTGCATCTGATCTTCCAGCTCACTTATTTTATCCGCAGCTGCTGTTACTCTTTTGTAGAGGCTTTTCATTGAGCTTTTAATTTTATCTACTGAGTTTGTTCAGTCTTTTCTTTTCAGTTTGGAGTTTTTCTGTTTTCTTTCCTTGTGTTGTCTTCAGCTTGATCTATTCTTTCTTTGAGTTCTATGAGCATTCCTCATATTACTACTCTAAACTCCTTGTCTGAGATTAACTATGTGGTTCGTACTCTATGAATCATCAGAGTTGCCATCTTATTCTATATGCATGTTTTTGTCCTAATTTGTTTCCCCATTGACACACTTGTAGAATGGCTTTTACTGTGCATCTTGGTGGGGTCATGGGCCAGGAGATGCGAGTAGTCACGTGCGAATAGGAGCATCCATACTCCTCCCTGC